>WNGS01158427.1:19052-41186 GCA_020271785.1 Procambarus virginalis
CAAAGGGGATAGACAGGAGGCACTGAATTACAGGCCAGAGTCCCCTAACCTGCATACCATGCAAGCTGATGGAGAAGATTGTGCGAAGAAAGCTAGTGGAGCACCTGGAGCGAAAGAACTTTGTAACACAGCATCAACATGGATTCAGGGATGGCAGGTCCTGCCTCACAGGGTTACTTGAATTCTACGACCAGGCAACAAAAATAAGGCAAGAAAGAGAAGGGTGGGCAGACTGCATATTTTTGGATTGTCAGAAAGCCTTTGATACAGTGCCACACAAGAGGCTAGTGAAAATGCTGGAGATGCAGGCTGGAGTGAAAGGGAAGGTACTCCGTTGGATACAGGAGTACCTAAGCAACAGGAGACAAAGTCAGTGTGAGGGGTGAGGTCTCAGATTGGCGAGACGTTACGAGTGGAGTCCCGCAGGGGTCAGTCCTTGGACCTATACTGTTTCTGATATATGTAAATGATCTCCCAGAGGGTATAGAATCGTTTCTCTCAATGTTTGCCGATGATGCAAAAATTATGAGGAGGATTGAAACTGAGGACGATAGTAGGAGGCTACAAGACGACCTAGACAGACTGAGTGAATGGTCCAACAAATGGCTGTTGAAGTTCAACCCGAGTAAATGCAAAGTAATGAAACTAGGCAGTGGAAACAGGAGGCCAGACACAGGATACAGAATAGGAGATGAAGTACTTAATGAAACGGATAGAGAGAAAGATCTAGGAGTTGATATCACACCAAACCTGTCTCCTGAAGCCCACATAAAAAGGATAACATCTGCGGCATATGCGAGGCTGGCTAACATCAGAACAGCGTTCAGGAACCTGTGTAAGGAATCATTCAGAATCTTGTACACCACATATGTAAGACCAATCCTGGAGTATGCAGCCCCAGCATGGAGCCCGTACCTTGTCAAGCACAAGACGAAGCTGGAAAAAGTCCAAAGGTATGCCACTAGACTAGTCCCAGAACTAAGAGGCATGAGTTACGAGGAAAGGCTGCGGGAAATGCACCTTACGACACTGGAAGACAGAAGAGTAAGGGGAGATATGATCACAACCTACAAAATCCTCAGAGGAATCGACCGGGTAGACAAGGACAAACTATTCAACACTGGGGGGACGCGAACAAGGGGACACAGGTGGAAACTGAGTACCCACATGAGCCACAGAGACGTTAGAAGGAACTTTTTCAGTGTCAGAGTAGTTAACGGATGGAATGCATTAGGCAGTGATGTGGTGGAGGCTGATTCCATACACAGTTTCAAGGGTAGATATGATAGAGCCCAATAGGCTCAGGAACCTGTACACCTGTTGATTGACAGTTGAGAGGCGGGACCAAATAGCCAAAGCTCAACCCCCGCAAGCACAAATAGGTGAGTACACTCACACTCACACTCTCACACACACTCACACACACTCACACACACTCACACACACTCACACACACTCACACACACTCACACACACTCACACTCACAGGTCAACTGCCAGTTTAGCTGACTTACTCGCTCAATACCCAACTAACTGGCTATTTGACTGAGTAATTCACAGTCGAACTAAATACTCGACTGACTGATATTCTGAAAAACTGACCGAGTCATTTACTTACAAATTCAATACTAGACTGCTTTTTTTTTTTTTTTACAATTTTGTGACTAAAAATTTTATTGACTAATAAATTAAACTAATTTACTCTTTAACAAGATAATACGCGAGCATTGAGTCACACAACGAAAACATTAAAATTATTTATCTCTCTTGAAAACTGTTTGATGACGTTGTTGTGTACACAGTAAATTGACGAAAATAGTTTCCATGTTTGTATTTATGTTGTGAAGTAATTGGAGGAAAAATGCATGTAATCCCATTTCAGGAGCGACCAATTACTTCCACTACAGGGTATGTAACCCGGCGTCTGACAAAGGGGGTTGATGTGTTTATAATTGGTTACAGCTTGAAGGGTCATTATTAACGATATGAATAATTATCATCACTATTTATAAACTGTGTAGGGATGAGGCGCTTATGGTATGGTTTAACGCCTCCTGCCTGTCACACGCACATTATATATAATATATATATATATATATATATATATATATATATATATATATATATATATATATATAGATATAGATATATATATATATATAGATATATATAGATATATAGATATATATATAGATATATATATATATAGATATATATATATAGATATATATATAGATATATATATATAGTATATATATATATATATATATATATATATATATATATATATATATAATGTATATTTATAATGTATATATATAATATATATATATATATATATATATATATATAAATAAAAATTAAACTCGTAAGTTTGAAGTTAAAACCACTTAAGACAACAACCCGCACCAGGAGACTCGAACTCTAGCCAGAACAGATGTTTCAGAACACTTGGCATAGCTGGTATGCCTTTAACCCACTACACCACTCAGACCCCCCAAAAGAGATGGAAATTTTGGGGTATTTACCCCCGCCCCAAATCTCACCACCTCCCAAGGGCACCAGAGCAAGTGAGAGGTCACTCACGTTCTTTCATCAAGCTCCTGTTAATATGGGAGGACACTGTGTTTATGCTTTAATGCATTAACTTGCTTAAACGCAAGTTTAAGGAAGTTAGTGCATAAAACTGGCTTATATTCTCTTGTATTCTTTTAATACTGGCTTGTATTCTCTCTGGGTTAGGTGGTAAAGAACAAGTGGATGAACGGTTTTACATTGCAGATATTGTTAAGGTATTACATGTATCAACTTGGGCAGCTTATGTTCTTGTGGCTGCTTGTGTTTCTCAGGCAAGGTCATTGGCTCCTGTCTCTGTGTTGGCTCGGGGTCTTGAAGTGGGTAGAATATAATTGTGGTAACTGGTTGTTGCTTGCTGGCCTTGACATTTGTGTTAGGATGTCTTAACACGCTTGTTAGGATGTGTCTGGTAATGGTCTGGTTGTGTGAGGAGATTATTTCCTCCTTGATGGAGCCCTGTTGTTTATGTATTGTTAGGTACCAAGGGACGTTGTTGTCTTGCCTATATACTGAGAGCTTTGGGGCTGACAGTCCCCAAGTGGGCATGTGAAGGCATAGACGACGTTGGTTTCTTTCAAGACGTTCTGTTGGTGTCTGGAGAGTTCTTCACGAGTAGGTTGGCCGTCTTCTTGTTTTTGTAATATTTGTTAATTTTATCTTCTGATTAGAGCTTGTGGGTATAACACTCCTGTCAGTAATATCTTTCAGGACTCTTTCCTACATTTTATAAGCCATGGAAAATCAGTTCCTGTAAAACAATCTAATAGGAGGTATAGGTGTTTTGCTGTTAGCTTCTTCAGAGGTTGCATGGCGTGCCACCTTTCTTTTAATGACGTCGTCAACATAACCGTTAGAGAAGCCAGTGTTGACTAGGACCTGACTTACCCTACAGAGTTCTTCGTCGACCTGCTTCCAACCAGAGCTGTGGCTGAGAGCACGGTCGACGTAAGCATTGACAACACTCCACTTGTACCTGTCTGGGCAGTATCTATTGGCATTGAGGCACATTCCTATGTTTCTTACCTTAGTATAGACTGCAGTGTGGAAGCAACCATTCCTTTCCTTGACTGTTATATCTAGAAAGGGCAGCTTCCCATCACTCTCCATCTCATAAGTAAAACTTAACACCACATTTTGCTGGAGTGCCTCCTTCAGCTGCTATAGGGCTTACAGCCCCCTCGTGAATGTAGCTCAGGGGCTAAATTCACGAAGCAGTTACGCAAGTCCTTACGAACCTGGGGCCAGATTCACGAAGGAGTTACGCAAGCACTTACGAGCGTGAATATCTTTCCTCAATCTTTGACGGCTTTGGTTACATTTATTAAACAGTTTACAAGCATGAAAACTTGCCAATCAACTGTTGTTATTGTTATAAACAGCCTCCTGGTGCTTCGGAGCTCATTAACTGTTTAATAATTGTAAACAAAGCCGCCAAAGATTGAGAAAAGATGTGCAGGTTTGTAAGTGCTTGCGTAACTGCTTCGTGAATCTGACCCCTGGTTCGTAAGTGCTTGCGTAACTACTTCGTAAATCAGGCCCGAGGTGGGTAAAATAACAAGTGAGATATTTTTTGGGGCAGAAATATTGACGAGATGAACAACGATATGATGTAGCTTTGAGCCTCCCTTCAGGGTCGTGAGGGAAACGGGATGAGCGCTGCCAGGCACGAGTGAGAATGATGAGACAAGTGTGATGAGTGAACCCGTTCTCGCACTTGCTTATAGTCAATGTCTTGCTTATGGATAAGTGCATATGTGATATACTAATTTATTATGAATATTTGAGTTGACCTTGAAAAGCTGAATAGAAAACCACAACCTAACGTAATCTTCTTAACATGTTAAGATATTACAATTATTACTAAACCTATACCTGTATTGATATTAGTTTTATAAAAATAATATAACAAAACTAAAATATTTAAATAAATTGTAAAGTAACTCAGGATATTGCCAAATTTTGTATAAAATCTCTATTGATTAATAAAACTGAGAGGAAAAGTTAGTGCCTTGAAAAAAAAATATGGCTTGGAATATGTTACATATGTACTTATTTATAAGCGAAATAGTGACTATAAGTTATATATGTGCTGTCTTGTGCGAGAGCGGGATGCTTGAGGAAGTAGGAGAATGAGAGACAAGTGGGAGAGGTCAGGATGATTATTGAAGAGCGGGATGGTGCAGTACTGTTGCTGGTGCACTGTTGTTGGTGCACTGTTGCTGGTGCACTGTTGCTGGTGCACTGTTGCTGGTGCACTGTTGCAGGGACACTGTTGCTGGTGCACTGTTGTTGGTGCACTGTTGCTGGTGCACTGTTGCTGGTGCACTGTTGCTGGTGCACTGTTGTTGGTACACTGTTGCTGGTGCACTGTTGTTGGTACACTGTTGCTGATGCACTGTTGCTGATGCACTGTTGCTGGTGCACTGTTACTGGTGCACTGTTGCTGGTGCACTGTTGCTGGTGCACTGTTGCTGGTGCACTGTTGCTGGTGCACTGTTGCTGGTGCACTGTTGTTGGTACACTGTTGCTGGTGCACTGTTGCTGGTGCACTGTTGCTGGTGCACTGTTGCTGGTGCACTGTTGTTAGTGCACTGTTGTTAGTGCACTGTTGTTGGTGCACTGTTGCTGGTGCACTGTTGCTGGTGCACTGTTGTTGGTGCACTGTTGCTGGTGCACTGTGGTGCACACACTCCGGGCTGTGAGGGATTCAGAGACTACATAGCAGGCACCATGACAATGGGAGGACCAAGGATAGTAGTAGCAGTAATATATAACCCTCCACCAAATGACAGAAGATCCAGTCAAGAGTACGATAACAACAACATGGCAGTTAACACTATAATTGAGAGGGCAGCCTCTGCTGCCTGTAGAAATAGATCCCACCTGCTCATCATGGGCGACTTCAATCATGAAGGATTGATTGGGAGAACAAGGAACCGCATGGAGGCGAGGATACGTGGAGAGCCAAACTACTGGAGGTGGTGACTAGAAACTTCTTAACCCAGCATGTCAGAGAACCCACAAGGATGAGAGGACATGACGAACCAGCGAGACTCGACCTGGTCTTCACCCTGAACGACTCTGACATAAGAGAAATCGGTTTTGAGGCCCCAGTAGGAATGAGCGACCACAGTGTATTGGTGTTTGAGTACCTGATTGAAGAAGGGTTATTGAACTCGAGGAGGGATACCGAAACCAAAAGGTTAGCATACCGAAAGGGAAACTATGAGGAGATAAGGAAATTCCTAACAGATATAGCATGGGAAACAGAGCTCAGGGAAAAGACGGCCCAAGATATGATGGACTACATCACGAAAAAATGTAAGGACGCAGCAAACAAGTTTGTCCCAGCCCAAAAGGAAAACAGTGAAATGAAGATGAGAAACCCATGGTTTAATCAGAGATGTAGGCTAGCTAAGCAGCAAAGTAAAAGGGCATGGAGAAACTATAGGAATAACAGGACACTGGAGAGCAGAGAAAGATACCAGAATGCCAGGAATGAATATGTCAGAATGAGAAGAGAGGCAGAAAGACAATACGAAAATGACATCGCAAGCAAGGCAAAGACTCAGCCTAAATTGCTGCATAGCCACATCAGGAGAAAAACAACAGTAAAGGAACAGGTTATGAAATTAAGGATAGGGGCAGAAGGATTCACTACAAACGACAAGGAAGTGTGTGAGGAACTGAATAAGAAATTCCAAGAGGTCTTCACCTTAGAGCAAGGAGAAATCCCAGAGATAAGAGAGGGAATAGCTAACCAGGAACCACTGGAAGAGTTTGAGATTACCAGCGGGGAAGTAAGGAAGTGTTTACTAGAGTTGGATGTGACAAAGGCTATAGGCCCAGATGGAATCTCCCCTTGGATACTAAGGAAGGAGCAGAAGAACTGTGCCTCCCACTCTCCATAGTGTATAACAAATCACTGGCAACAGGGGAACTGCCAGAAATTTGGAAAGCAGCTAACGTAGTCCCGATATACAAGAAAGGGGATAGACAGGAGGCACTGAACTACAGGCCAGTGTCCCTAACCTGCATACCATGCAAGCTGATGGAGAAGATTGTGCGAAGAAAGCTAGTGGAGCACCTGGAGCGAAAGAACTTTGTAACACAGCATCAACATGGATTCAGGGATGGCAGGTCCTGCCTCACAGGGTTACTTGAATTCTACGACCAGGCAACAAAAATAAGGCAAGAGAGAGAAGGGTGGGCAGACTGCATATTTTTGGATTGTCAGAAAGCCTTTGATACAGTGCCACACAAGAGGCTAGTGAAAAAGCTGGAGATGCAGGCTGGAGTGAAAGGGAAGGTACTCCGTTGGATACAGGAGTACCTAAGCAACAGGAGACAACGAGTCAGTGTGAGGGGTGAGGTCTCAGATTGGCGAGACGTTACGAGTGGAGTCCCGCAGGGGTCAGTCCTTGGACCTATACTGTTTCTGATATATGTAAATGATCTCCCAGAGGGTATAGAATCGTTTCTCTCAATGTTTGCCGATGATGCAAAAATTATGAGGAGGATTGAAACGGAGGACGATAGTAGGAGGCTACAAGATGACCTAGACAGACTGAGTGAATGGTCCAACAAATGGCTGTTGAAGTTCAACCCGAGTAAATGCAAAGTAATGAAACTAGGCAGTGGAAACAGGAGGCCAGACACAGGATACAGAATAGGAGATGAAGTACTTAATGAAACGAACAGAGAGAAAGATCTAGGAGTTGATATCACACCAAACCTGTCTCCTGAAGCCCACATAAAAAGAATAACGTCTGCGGCATATGCGAGGCTGGCTAACATCAGAACAGCGTTCAGGAACCTGTGTAAGGAATCATTCAGAATCTTGTACACCACATATGTAAGACCAATCCTGGAGTATGCGGCCCCAGCATGGAGCCCGTACCTTGTCAAGCACAAGACGAAGCTGGAAAAAGTCCAAAGGTATGCCACTAGACTAGTCCCAGAACTAAGAGGCATGAGTTACGAGGAAAGGCTGCGGGAAATGCACCTTACGACACTGGAAGACAGAAGAGTAAGGGGAGACATGATCACAACCTACAAAATCCTCAGAGGAATCGACCGGGTAAACAAGGATAAACTATTCAACACTGGTGGGACGCGAACAAGGGGACACAGGTGGAAACTGAGTACCCACATGAGCCACAGAGACGTTAGAAGGAACTTTTTCAGTGTCAGAGTAGTTAACGGATGGAATGCATTAGGCAGTGATGTGGTGGAGGCTGACTCCATACACAGTTTCAAATGTAGATATGATAGAGCCCAGTAGGCTCAGGAATCTGTACACCAGTTGATTGACAGTTGAGAGGCGGGACCAAAGAGCCAAAGCTCAACCCCCGCAAGCACAAATAGGTGAGTACACACACACACACACACACACACACACACACACACACACACACACACACACACACACACACACACACACACACCACACACCACACACCACACACACACAACACACACACACACACACACACACACACACGCACACACCCCACACCACACACACACACACACACACACACACACACACACACACACACACACACACACACACAACACACACACACACACACACCACACCACACACACCACCACACACACACACACACACCACCACACACACACACACACACACACACACATACACGCACACCGTTACGACACTGGAGGACAGAAGAGTAAGGGGGGGGGCATGATCACAACCTACAAAATCCTCAGGGGAATCGACCGGGTAAACAAGGATGAATTATTCAACACTGGAGGGACACGAACAAAGGGACACAGGTGGAAGCTGAGTACCCAAATGAGCCACAGAGACATTAGAAAGAACTTTTTCAGTGTCAGAGTAGTTAGTAAATGGAATGCACTAGGAAGTGATGTGGTGGAGGCTGACTCCATACACAGTTTCAAATGTAGATATGATAGAGCCCAGTAGGTTCAGGAATCTGTACACCTGTTGATTGACGGTTGAGAGGCGGGACCAAACAGCCAAAGCTCAACCCCCGCAAGCACAATTAGGTGAGTACACACACACACACACACATACGTGTGTGTGTGTGTGTACTCACCTAGTTGTACTCACCTAGTTGTGTCTGCAGGATTGAGCATTGACTCTTGGATCCCGCCTTTCGAGCATCAGTTGTTTACAGCAATGACTCCTGTCCCATTTCCCTATCATACCTGGTTTTAAAATTATGAATAGCATTTGCTTCCACAACCTGTTCCTTAAGTGCATTCCATTTTCCTACTACTCTCACGCTAAAAGAAAACTTCCTAACATCTCTGTGACTCATCTGAGTTTCCAACTTCCATCCATGTCCCCTCGTTCTGTTACTATTCCGTGTGAACATTTCGTCTATGTCCACTCTGTCAATCCCTCTGAGTATTTATACGTTCCTATCATGTCCCCCCTCTCCCTTCTTCTTTCTAGTGTCGTAAGGCACAGTTCAATCAGGCGCTCCTCATACCCCATCCCTCGTAGCTCTGGGACGAGTCTTGTTGCAAACCTCTGAACCTTTTCCAGTTTCATTATATGCTTCTTCAGATGGGGACTCCATGATGAGGCGGCATACTCTAAGACTGGCCTCATGTAAGCAATGTAAAGCGCCCTAAATGCCTCCTTACTTAGGTTTCTGAATGATGTTCTAACTTTTGCCAGTGTAGAGTACGCTGCTGTCGTTATCCTATTTCTATGTGCCTCAGGAGATAGATTTGGTGTTACGTCCACACCCAGGTCTCTTTCGCGCGTCGTCACAGGTAGGCTGTTCCCCTTCATTGTGTACTGTCCCTTTGGTCTCCTATCTCCTAGTCCCATTTCCATAACTTTACATTTGCTCGTGTTGAATTCCAGTAGCCATTTCTCTGACCATCTCTGCAACCTGTTCAGGTTCTCTTGGAGGATCCTGCAATCCTCATCTGTCACAACTCTTCTCACCAACTTTGCGTCATCCGCAAACAACGACATGTAGGACTCTACACCTGTAAACATGTCGTTAACATATACAAGAAATAGAATTGGTGTGTGTGTGTGTGTGTGTGTGTGTGTAGATGGGGGAGGTGCTTCCCTCACTGTGTCTGTTGAGCTGATTGTGGAGGGTTCCCCACTCCCCTCTGGGATTGTAGTGCTCAGGATTGTGGCTCCCTGATTCCTTTCTCTCTTCCTGCACTCCCTCCTTGCAGCAGCTGCCCTCCTTCTATCGTCCCTTGTCATATCCCTTTGAAGGAATACTTTTTTGAACTTCTGTACATTTGCTAGTCTGCTCTTCCTTGCTAACAAGTCCTCATTTGTTCTCTCGCTTGTGAATACCACCTTTATCAGTCGGTCTCTGTCCTTGTTGTACCGTCCGATCCTGAAAACCTTCTCAATATTTTGGTCAGCCCTCTCCATCTTTAGCCCTTTAAAGATCTCATTAACTTCAATTTTGTCCATGTCTCTCCTGTCCACTGGACCGGTCCCTGTTTGCTCTTTAATGCCTACTATTACTACTGATCTTTTCCACTTTATCAGCTAGCTAGTACATTTGGCAGCTTCCTGAGAAGAAGCCACTTCCATGGCAACTTCCCTAACTGCAGATCTAGCTTCAGGGCTCTTTTTAAGCAGTTCAGCAAATGAGGGCTGTGTTGTAGAGGTCCCCTCTACAGTAGCATTCCTATCTCCCTGAAGTACGGTTTGTGTCTGGTATTGGGGAAAAGTCTCCTTCAGGCTTCTTATCTTCTCCTTTGCTGCCCTTAGTTCATCCTGAAAGTTGGTTACTGTCTCCCTCATTACCCTCAGTCCTTCACTGAATTCATCCCACATTTGCTGGAATATTCCCTTAATCCAGGGGCCGGATTCAGGAAGGTACTTACGAAGGTTTTTTTCTCTTAGCTAAGAATGTTTTCCTTCTTAGCGCCTTCGTGGCGGCTACGTCGGTATTCAAGTAGCTACACTAAGTGGAAAAACCTTCGTAAGTTCATTCCGGGATTTAAGTGTGGTTTCGACCACTCGTAGCTTTACGTAAACTGGATATAACTCAATTTTTCTCTACTACATAACACTGGGATTGATTTTAAGATTTTGGAACATAAACAAAAGATTATAAAAATTGAATCTAGTGAAGAGGAGTCCTTCGTGTTAGTTATATATGCATTCTCTGCTTGAAACTTAAAGTAAATATGTCTTTTATGATAGTAGAATTAGTTTTATAATAGCAAGATATTATACCCGTAGTTATTAAGTAAATAAACACTGGTGAACATGAAATATGAGAGAAGGTGATGAGCCCTGCCTGATGGGATCATTTACTATCACCAAATGCCCCTGTTCACCTAGTAGTAAGGGTGTACCTTAGCTATACATACCCTTTTCTAATTTATTTAGTTTGGTTTTATTTTGAAATTAAATCTGGGTGAGACATAAAATAAAAATATGCTGCACAAATGATGTTAGGTAAGGAAAAGGGTAAAAATGTCAAAAACTTTATTCATTGAATACTTAAAGCTATAATTATGACTATATAGACTATTAAAAAAGAGAGAGGGATGTAGGGGTCCAAGACCTCTTCCTGTTATACAATTTGGGTGTGGAACAAGTAATTATCAAAAGAAGGCACCATGCCGGGAAGGCTATATAGCAGTAAGGCAGTGAGGTGAGGCAGCTACTTATTTGAGAAATGCTTATTTTACCTTATAAGCTGAGGCAACTTATTTTATTTGAGGAATACTCAGCTGATTCCTCTACATTTAGCATGGAACAAATTTGTGTCCAAGACCTCTTCCTGTTACACAATATGGCTGGGTGTAACCAAACTAGAAGTGCTCTACAAATCAAGGGACCCAGGAATCCAACATTATGTTATCATTATCAACTGATAATGTTAACATTATGTCAACATTATCAAGGGAACCAAGGGATCCAACATTATGTTTGTAAATCAACTGTATGCACTTTTCCTGAATAAAATGTATTTATTATTTATTTTTTAATCAGTAAGTATTAAAAGAAGGCACCAAGCTGGGAAGGCTATGTAGCACCATTGTGTAACAATAAACCAATTTTTTTTTAACAAATAATGCACCTGTATGGTAAAACAAATCCTGTCAGCTGTAAAAATATTGATGCAGTTATTTAAATGAAAAATATAATGAAAGAAATATTACTGGTTTATTTTTATCCTATCTTTTTGTACTGTACAGTATATCCAAGGAAGTGAAAAATTGAGACAATGCACAATTTAATGAATGATTAGCATGGATTAGCAGTTCAAAAGAAATATGACTATTACATATCAACATGAGATCTTAATGATCCATTGTCAACATGATTTAATAAGGATAATACAGTACTGTATTTGTAATAATACAAACTATAATTTAAAATCTTTATTACTGATTTTTTTTATTAAGAAGATTAGGTATACACAGCAATGTGCTGCTACCCTATTCTATATGGAATATTACACAGTGTAGATACAAAACTAGCTATAAGTTTATCTAATACTCCCATCTCACAGGATGGTTAGACATACTGTACATGGAATCAATTTAGAAAATACCAGCCTCAATACAAAAAATAAATCAACTCTGACTAAACAACTCTTCTCAATTTTCACAAGAGGTAAGCACTGAATCATGGAAACATTATATTATAATTACTCTTACCAGTTTCTACAAGACTCCTCTCAAACAATGTATTTTAAACATGTTTAGGTATACACAGCAATGTGCTGCTTCCCTATTCTGTATAAAGGACCACACAGTGTAGATCAAAAACCAGCTACAAGCTCATCCAACATCCTCACCTCACAGGATGGCCAGTCATACATGGAATTAGGAGAGAACAAAATACTTAATGCTGATCTATTAGCCTCCACTGGCAAAATCTGGGTGCAGCACAAGAATATCTTCCAATATTCCTGAGTGTATGAAGTAATTACAGAGCTCAAAATACCTCATACCATTTGGTATGAAGTCACTGATAACAGGGCAATCACAGATATGGTGTTGGAGAGTATGTTCTCTCAAGTAGGACTGAAAACAGGTGTTTTTTTTCCACCAAGAGGGCTATAAACCCATGGAACCGCCTACCCGCTGAAGCCGTAAATGCCAAATTCCAGCTCAAAATATCATTAAGACAATTGGCGGGCCCTTTAACAAGCCGCCGGCTTTCTTTCCTCTTCGAGGCCACTACATAGTTAGTGGCCCTTGGGTAAATTCAGTAAATATATACAATAATTGTCAGCGCATCTTCCGAGCAACAAGGACAGCTACACAGTATCTCTTAGAATTACGTAGGTAAACAACAAATGTAACATATTTGTTTACTACAATGTCGGTGCTGGCTGTAGAAGTTGAAAAAACATTGTTTTTCTTCGAAATATACTAATTTTATAAGAAAATTCGACGTAAATAGGAGGCAGTAGAGCTCCGATAAGCCAGCGCTAAATCTTCAATATGAAGAATGTTGCTGCTCTCTGATTGGCCAAACGAAACACAGTAGTGACCTCTATCGGCACGCAGGTGAACCAACAAATTTCTTCCTAAGTGGACCTTATTGAATTGCACCTAAGCATCTTCTTAGGGCACACTTAGGAACCTTCGTAGCAAACCCACTTACGAAGAAATACACGGAGCTTCCTGAATCTAGGTCCAGGCTTCCTGTTCCACCCCATCCTCTGAGTTTGTCCCTCACATGTTTGTCTTCCTGTGGTTGCTTCCCCGAGTTAGTCTCCTAGACATGTTTTCTCCCTATAAGAGAGATAGAGGGGAGAGAGAGACAGCTGTGAGAGATGAGAGAAGGGGGGGGAGAGATGAGAGAACGGGGGGAGAAAGATGAGGGAGAGTGTGTGTGTGTGTGAGAGAGAGAGAGTTTGTGTGTGTGTGAAAAAAAATAGTTAGTAGTTAGTAACAGTTGATTGACAGTTGAGAGGTGGGCCGAAAGAACAGAGCTCAACCCCCGAAAGCACAACTAGGTGAATATTAATACGCACAGTGTTTCGGGCAGGTCCTTAACCTAACAGATAATATTAAGTAGGTAAATTTCAGCAAAATTCATAAAATGTTAACAGGTACAGTGTAAGAAAAAATTGAGGGAGGTATATTAAAACACATTGATAGCTTTGATTGATAGAAGTGATAGCTTGATTGATAATTTGATTGATTGATAATTAATACGCACAATAAAGCACATTGATAGCCCATACAAGATGACAGCAATGATCACAATGGTAAAGTTGTATAGCTTAGGTACATAAACATTGGGGGATTGGGTAGCACTAGATACAGTGCGAGTTTATAGCACTAGGTAGTAAACAATGAAGATGTAATTAGGTACTTTTTGGTTTTGTTTTTGAACCAGGAAAAAGTTGGACAACTTTTCAATTCAATAGGGAGTGAGTTCCATATGTTGGAAAGTTTCCAACACTAATACATCATTTCTTGTATTATAATATATCATTATTGTATTAACCCATAGTAATTACTAACACTACTAACATGTAGAATTAATTCAATTAATGTTTCTGTTATGAAGCAATATATTTGCCAAATTCTTGCTAGTCAGAGTGACGCCGTGAGGAACGATAGGCTAAAACATGAAGTCTCCCACACATGTTGGAGATATATCGAGTTCAGTTAATTACTCTTTCTTTCTAAAATTATTGTTCATTACGAAAGAAATAACCATTTTGTATGCTTATGCGTACTGAGCTCGACTATTTAACTAAACCCGCAAGACCAAGCTGACCTCATGGGCGCAGTATGGAAGAAGACACTCACGGCTTCTAACAGCAGAGCCTTCAACAACACCCACTTTGAACGTGTCAACCAATGGACAACAGAAAACGCCGCCTCCCTTCTCAGCACCCCTCTGATAGACCTGACAACCCTGGAAGACGACCACCCTCTAACAAGGCCCATAAATATGCTAGAGATGCGAGGAATCATCAAAAGCACCCGAGATAAGGCCCCAGGACCATCGGGGATCAAAGCATTGCAGATAAAACTTCTGCCAGGCAACATTCTGCAATCCCTTCTTAACCTATTCAACGCTATGCTGGCGTCGGGTCACATTCCTGTTGCATTCAAGTCGGCCAAGATGATATTCATTCCTAAACCCAAGAAAGACCCCCACCAACCTGACAACTACCGTCCAATCTCCCTCTTAGACACAATAGGCAAGTGCTTTGAAAAAATCGTGTCAAACCGTCTTAACTACTACATGGAGTACAACAACCTCTTCACTGAAAAACAGTTTGGCTTTCGTGCACATAGATCAACCCAACATGCAATAAACATCATCTATGATGCAGTAAGCTCAATTCGCAGGCAAAAACAGGTAGCTTTGATTGCGACGAGGGACGTACACAAGGCCTTCGACAGCCTTTGGCATGATGGTCTTGTGTATAAACTAGCAGACTTACCATCGCAAAACTGGACCCTCCTCAGGCTGATCAGAAATTTTCTAAAGAATAGGCAAGTTACCCCCAACTTCAAGGCGAAAGAGGCCGCAGCCTTCACCCCAACAGCTGGAGTCCCCCAAGGGTCATGCTTGAGCCCCGTTCTCTTCAACATCTTTGTGAACGACCTGCCCCAGCCAGAGTATAGGGACACCATCATCGTGCAATTTGCGGACGACGTAACACATGTAATAACATCCAACCCAAGCAGCCAAGCGGCCAAACATGCAACTGTAACCCGCAAGGCAAATGTAGAACTAGCCAGAACTGCTAACTGGGAAAGGAAATGGAGGATCACCACTAACCCAGAAAAGATCCAATTAAGCACTGTCGGATGTATGGCCTTCTCAATCGAAAATGAGGGAGGGATAAGAATCAGGGGCGAACCCATAGCCATCTCAAACTCCAACACAGTGCTCGGATACAACTTCAACAGGCTACTCAACTCCTCCCAGTTTGTATCCCAGAAGACAGCAATGGCTCGAGGTTCGCTGGCGAGACTCTTCCGCTTCAAGCAAGCCCCATCCCACATCAAGCTCCACCTGTACAGAATGATTATAAGGCCTAGCCTTGAATACCCTTACGTCCCCCTGAACCTCACCAACAAATCCAACATGCTGAAGATCCAACGGGTACAAAATAAGGCACTTCGCTTCGCGGAGGGCCTGACACTGATGGATAGAGTAAGAACTGACCAAATCCATGAAACGCTCAACATGAAGCCAATGAACATCAGGCTCAGCTACCTGGCCAGAAGACAGCTGTACCGCATGAAGAATATGTATATCCCAGACCCCGAAGATCCCTACGTAGCAGAAAACACCACCAGCGACTACGAGATCCGCGAACCACCACACAGAACCAGAAAAATCACTCTCCAACAAAAAGTGATCAGACACATCCACGATGAGGCCTTCCCAAGACCTCAAATACTAAGCGGCTTGCCAGACGACCCTGATGAGTGGCCCATCCCGGACCCCATCTACACCAAAAAAAAAAAAAAAAAAAAAAAAAAAAATAATATAAACAAATAAAACTACTACAAAAAAATATAAAACCAAAAAACCATTTGTCGTGATGTCAGAGGTGTGACTACCCTGATGTTGTTAAGATTAGCCTCCCTCAGCCAACTCCATCGGCTCTAGTGCTTGAGGACACCAACAAGGTCACAAACACTAGCCCCCCCAGCCAATGTACTGACAACCCAACATAACACATACACAAACAAACTACACATACACATATGTCAACCCATGGTGGACAGGCCACCGAACTTTCAATCCTCCTCTCTCTCTACACCCGCATCCTCTTCCTGAATTTCATCTCCCCATCCCTCTACCCCCCCATCCTTTCCAAGCCCTTTGGACATCAAAGCCAAAAGCCTAAATTATTCCAGTAAAATATTACTGTGGCGTAAAGTAAATACACGTCAACCGTTCTCGTTCAATTTGTGCAATGTTAATTAGATCAATTGACTTACGAGAAAAGGTATTATTCTCCAATATATTTATTGGCGATGATAGTTTAAATTGTACTCCTTCAGTTCCCCAAATAATTAATAGTAAACCGAAATGGTTTAAGTCCGGGATCGCTATGAGCGTCTCAGCGCATGCGTGATCCGGCGTGGGGGCAGGAAGGAGGGAACGCAATCACACATCCACAGTAGTGAACGTCAGGGACTGGCAGACGTGATATTGGCAGGCTTTAGTGTTCCAACACGCCTACGTTAAGTATACATTTTAGTTTGATGCGTCACTCTAGAGTATATTTATGTGGGTAGCCTGTCGTTAGGATGTAAGCAGACCACAAATATAATGTTAGTTTCATTCAACTTTATTTTCCAATTTCACCGGTTTGGTGCCTTCTTTTGATAATTACTTACTTTCCAATTTCAGCGAATATTGGGATAATTTTCTAGCCTAGTCAAATGGTACTCAATTTCCCTGATTACAGCGTGTAGACGAGGACGAACCAAGCATTTCTTCCTTCACCTACGATGTTCACCACTGGTGTTTCTCCTTTATTTGGACGTTGTGATCACGACTTCGAGTAGTGAAACGGGTTTAGTGAAGTCGTCTCACAGATACAAATCACGTTTCGTAGAATATTTGACTAATGCCATTATTAATTTTAATATATGTTTCCATGCATAAAATGGTCACGAGGAATAATATAAATCAATAATTTACTGCTCGGTACTCAATAAGTTTGCATTTATTATTTCTTTGGATTTAGTAATATTTCATAGAATAGATCATTTATTATTTCATGATCCTTTAGAATCTACATTCAATTCTACATTCTATAACTTTACTAACCTCATTAATGAACTGGTGACGAACCAGACTGGTTCCTAGATATAAATGAATTTCTAGTAATACCCCCAATGTTGATATTTGAGGCTTTTAACTTTCAATTAATTATTACTACAGTCCATTCATTATTTTTAAATGATTGTTAAATAATCTAACATACATAGGCACTAGGTCTACAGTGTCAGTCACTTTATTTGTTTCCCCTCTTTCCTCAAAGTGGGTGGTCCTTCGAGTATATCAATTCTCTTAATTAAATATTTTATATTTGAGTCAAAGCCCCAGATATCTAACACCATAGACCAGGTCCCTATATTTGCATATAGTGTTTACACAGATTACGTTTGACTCTGGGAATACCAAAGAGATATTTATTTCTGGTGTGGTGATTATGGCAACCTATTCCATGATAACTTATTATGATCCTATTATAGATGTAATAGGACCATAATAAGTTACCCTAGATGTAATAGGACCCATAATCCACCTTCCGGGAGGTGGACGTCCCATAATTCTGGGACGTGCACCTCCTGGGGGTCGTGCGGCCCAGACTCTGCTTCATGAGGCTGGGGTCGTTCTTGCCCTTGTTGGGGTGGTTCTTCTCCGGCCCCGACCACGGCGGTCTCCAGGTTTGGTGTCCCTGTGCCTTCTTTCACCAACTTCGAGGTCAACTCCGGAGCTCACAGTTCCTGTGACGGAGCTGGAAGCAATCCTATTGGCGTTTGCCTTTCCATTGGAGACATTCGGTGCCGTGGAGAGGGGGGCCTGCTGCATGGGTAACAGCTTCTGAATATCAGCCTACCTTGGCTTTGCGAACAGGAGAGGTCACTCCAGACGGACAACCAAAGCACAACTCCATAGTCTCCTGAGACTGATGGATGCCTACTACTACATCTTTCCAGGGAGAGTTTCAGAGCAGGGTTTGCATTTAAGAACAGGGTCTTGTAAATGCAATGACACAAGAGAATGTGTGGAGTGAGATTATGTTTGGCATGTTTAGGGAGTTTAAACAAGGGGGCTGAGTGTTGTCTGAAAGCAGAATTTGTTATTATTCTGATAGCAGATTTTTGCTGGGTGATGATGGACTTAAGGTGGTTTGCAGTTGTTGAACCCCGTGCACAGATACCATAATTAAGATTGGGATAAATGAAGCAGCAATAGGCAACATAAAAAATACACCCCACAATATCAACTGGGAATCTGAATTTAAAAATACTCGGGATATAAATTCATTAACTAACCTCTTACTTTCCAAAATTCTAAGCCTTTACAACACTCATTGTCCTCTCCTCACCAAACAAGTGACTGACAAAAAGTTAAACAATCCCTGGCTCACAAATGGTATACTCAAAATAATCAACAAGATACATGAATATAATTTTTTTTGTAGGATTGGCCTAGTTGGAAAGGAAGTAGTTATAATAGGTACTTGTCCGTACTTTCCAGTATAATAAGTAAAGCAAAACTTTCCTATTACGAGAATAGATTCAAAGAAGCAAAACGCAACATAAAAAGCACATGGAAAGTCATCTCTAACATCCTAGGAGCTAAACAACATTCACATAACTAGATAAAAATTTCCAAAGATGCTTGTACACCTGCAAATGATCTAGAAACGGCAGCTGAATCTAATAGATTTTTTTCATCGGTTGGTGCTAACCTTGCCATAAAAATCTCACGGACTCAGACACATGTTATCTCATATCTTTCAGGAAGCTATCCAAACTCTCTTCGCCTCTCACCAGTCAGCCCTACAGATGTTGTGTCCATCATTCACTCACTAAAAACCAGAGCAGGAAATGCGGGGGTTTTCTTTTTTGCTTTCACGACTGCAATGCGTAGGTCACCAATGTACATGTGGCAGACGCTTACCGAAACTGTCGGAATTAGCAGAATAGAAAATACCAGAGCAACCGTACAGGGCCTGGTAGCACGGTCGAGTTAGAGTCCTTGTGGGTCTCTTCTCAGACTAGCCTCACCTGGTCCTACTCCACGTTGGTCGTTGGAATCTCCTCAATGATTTAACACTTTAAGGGACTCCTAGGGTCCTCATCACATTTATAGTTTAGTGACTAACAGGCAACTCGGTGTTGAAGACACTTAGAGCTGAAGGTTTGAGTAAATGATTGACAGTATTCAGAAGTAGTTCAATTGAAACACCGCATAAAGCTTAACAGTAGTTTATTTACTAACTTAACCACTAATACAAAGGGTGCTTGATTTACTTTAGATTGGCGTCAGAAAGGCTATGGTTGTATTAGCGAGACTCTTGACGTCTGGCTAATCGACTCGTATGCACTCGTGGAGAAACACCTAACTTAACACAGTTGACAGCCAATCATTAACACGGCAACCTAACTGCTGGTATGCAAAGGGATCACAAGAGTTCCAACTGGATACTCGGTAATGATGATATGCAATAAACACAATGGCACCGTCAATGGGACAGGCAATAACATGCACAATAATAATGTCACACAATAACTAAATGTGTGGTGTATGTGAAGCTCACATTCACAGATGAGTGAAATGCAGTGATACCACACAGATAATCACGCATTCACCGTCGATTCACCTGTGTAAGGGCTCCCTCACTTAAATACTCTACAAGGGCTGCCGGGCATCTCGTGGCACACAACACAAAAAGAGTTACAATTTGAGCAATAGCATTGCAGCAAATGGGCGGGAACCAATCATATTGACCGTTCGATGATCAGTAGGAGAGGTGACATCATGAACATGTCACGAACACGTCATAGCTGTTATTCACCATCGCGCCGGTTGACCCCAGAGGTCAGACGGTCGTTGGCATCTCCCCTCTACTCTCACGCTCCGCACCGGCCAATGTACTCATTGACCCTTTGGTGGCAAGTATGCTTAACTCCCTGTATCTACTTCCTGCCTGGACATACGGCGGCCTCAGTATTATGAAAGTGTTCCTGGTTAAGTGGGCATTCTGGAGATACCCAACATGCCAGGTCACTATCCAGGGTTAAGAGAGATAGGCCTTGTGCACGAAGTTCGGTGCACTGTGTACTGCAATGAGCCATTCAAATCAGCTATAGGAGAATCTTGAGAGACCATTCTCTGACAGGGAACATTAGCGAAATACCATCCATGGTATATAATAGTATCTCCCATGCCCTTGCGCCACTCATAGCATTGTTATTCAACAAATCTCTAGTGTCATACCTTCCCTGTTATCCTAAAAAAAACAAGAGTAACGCCAGTACATAAAGGAGGCAATCCGTCGGACATAAACAATTACAGACCAATATCAAACCTCCCAATATTGTCAAAAATATTTGAAAAATTTATTTACAAAGAGCTCTACTCCTATCTTGTAAAAATCAACGTACAAAGTCTCAGTCAGTTTGGCTTCCGCTCCCAAAAGAGTACCAATGTTGCAATTATTAGTTGGCTTGATGTAATTTACTCAGCCCTTGACAAAAATGAGTTTCCGATTGGACTCTTCATTGACCAGAGAAAGGCCTTTGATGCTGTTAACCATAACTACATCTTACTTAAACTCCGCCATTATGGAATCCGAGGCCAAGTCCTGAACTATATCGAATCCTATCTTAATGACAGACACCAATATGTACCCATCAATGATATAACCTCTCCCACTCTACCATTAACCGTAGGGGTGCCGCAGGGCAGCATCCAAGGACCTCTCCTATTTCTTATATACATCAGTGATCTGCCTAATGTCTCTAACATTCTTACACCTATATTATTTGCTGACGATACTACCCTCATCTACTCAGACCCCAACCCACACACATCAAATAATATTGTAAACGATGAACTAAAAAAAAGTTAATTTATGAATGTCAATCAACAAACTCGCACTAAACATAGAGAACACCTATTACATCTTATTTGGAAGCAAATCAACAAATGCAATTTCAGCTTCAGATAGACAATGTTAACATCAGCAATAAAAATTATGGAAAGTTCCTTGGCCTATACTTTGACAAGAGACTCATCTTCAGCACCCATATACACAACATAACCAAGAAAGTCTCAAAAACGCTTGGTATACTCTCTAAGATCAGATATTATGTTTCAAACTCTGCTCTCCTCTCACTATACTATGCGCTAATCTATCCCTATCTCACCAGATAACTCGTGGTGAGAATGCTGGTAGGGCTCTTGAGCTGCAGAATAAGCTGCTGAAGATGAAAGCAGAAGAAATAAAAAGAGCACTGCGCAAGAAAAAGCAACAAGAGACCCAGCTCAGATGAGAAGAGGAAGATGCCCGATACCAGCGAGAAGAGCAGGCGGCTCGAGTCCATGATGAAGAGCTTGAGAGCTCTAATGGAGTGGTGGAAAAAGCTCATACTGAGTCTAGCGATGATGGAGTTGGCATGGGCTCGGGAAGCTGTGGGAAGAGCATCGAGTTAGAGATGCTGCAGCTTGAGCTCCAGGCGAAGCGAGAAGAACGAGAGGCGCAGCTGAAGCGAGAAGAAAGGCAAGCCCAGCTACAACGAGATGAGCGGGATCGACAAGAGCGGCTGCAGCGAGAGGAGCATGAGCATGAAGCCCAGCTGCTGCGAGAAGAGCATGCAGAGCAGCTGCAGCGAGAAATGCACGCAGCACAGCTGCAGCGAGAAATGCACGCAGCTGCAGCGCTGCAGCGAGAAATGCACGCAGCACAGCTGCAGCGAGAAATGCATGCAGCGCAGCTGCAGCAAGAAATGCATTCAGTCCAGCTGCAGCGAGAAATGCTTGCAGCCCAGCTCGATGTTAGGGAATGCATTTTACCTGTGTTCGTGCCGCAAGAG
>WNGS01158428.1:13774-31857 GCA_020271785.1 Procambarus virginalis
ATGAAGTATGATAATCAACACAGCTCATTGCAATGCAATGTTACAAAATAATTAACTCAAAATGAAAATAAATTGAAATCTATGTAAATTCAATTTATTAATGCAATCGGAAACATTGAAATTGAATGAAAAACATATTTAGTATAGCGAGTGTTTGCTACTACTTGCAATAGATGGCACTGTTTCTTAAAAAAATAATGNCTTCTGTAACACTCAACACTTCTGTAACACTCAACACTTCTGTAACACTCAACACTTCGTAACACTCAACACTTCTGTAACACTCAACACTTCTGTAACACTCAACACTTCTGTAATAAGTCATAAGTGTTACTTCTGTAACACTGAACACTTCTGTAACACTGAACACTTCTGTAACACTCAACATTTATGTAACACTGAACATTTCTGTAACACTGAACACTTCTGTAACACTCAACACTTCTGTAACACTCAACACTTCTGTAACACTCAACACTTCTGTAACACTCAACACTTCTGTAACACTCAACACTTCTGTAACACTCAACACTTCTGTAACACTCAACACTTCTGTAACACTGAACACTTCTGTAACACTCAACACTTCTGTAACACTGAACACTTCTGTAACACTCAACACTTCTGTAACACTCAACACTTCTGTAACACTCAACACTTCTGTAACACTCAACACTTCTGTAACACTCAACACTTCTGTAACACTCAACACTTCTGTAACACTCAACACTTCTGTAACACTCAACACTTCTGTAACCAGATGTTACATAAAACAGCAACTCAAGGGACACTTAACCATCACAAGTCATCAATAACATGTGACTCAAAACATTAATGGCGCCGAGAATGTCACGTATTAATATTACGGAATACAAAATACAGCTGGAACATTACAGAACAACATTACAGGCGCCGAGAACATTATAAACCAACAATACTTAATACAAGCTGAACACATCAAGCATTTGTGGCATCAAATTCAAAAGCATTTAATGCCCCGTAATGCTGTGCATATTAGAGGCTTTAGGCATAGTGTATAATAGTTCTATCTATAAATCCAACATTCGTAACTTGTAACTCATTATGAGTGAAAGTACTTTACCTAAATAAGCCTTAATTATTATTATTATTATTATCAACACGACGCTTCGACGCCGGAGAGAAACAACTTTATAAAAGAAAACTGTAATGACCAGATGTTACAGAAAACTGCCTCGCATGGGACACTTAAGGAAACCATACGAGAGCAGCAGTTCTGGCACAGTCATACGAATGTCATCAAAGTGAGCCACGTATAGTGAGTCGGAGATATAAGGTCATGGCAACAATGCCAGACGAGCAGCACAGAGCAGCACAGAGCTGCACAGAGCTGCACAGAGCTGCACAGAGCAGCACAGAGCAGCACAGAGCAGCACAGAGTAGCACAGAGCAGCACAGAGCAGCACATAGCAGCACAAAGCAACACAGAGCAGCACAGAGCAGCACAGAGCAGCACAGAGCAGCACAAAGCAACACAGAGTAGCACAGAGTAGCACAGAGCAGCACAGAGCAGCACAGAGCAGCACATAGCAGCACAAAGCAACACAGAGCAGCACAGAGCAGCACAGAGCAGCACAGAGCAGCACAGAGCAGCACAAAGCTGCACAGAGCAGCACAGAGCAGCACAAAGATGCAGAGCAGCACAGAGCAGCACAGAGCTGCACAGAGCTGCACAGAGCAGCACAGAACAGCACAGAGTAGTACAGAGCATCACAGAGCAGTACAGAGCAGCACAGAACAGCACAGAGCAGAAATGTGTAGTACAGAGCAGCACAGAGCATCACAGAGCAGCACAGAGCAGTACAGAGCAGTACAGAGCAGAAATGAGTAGTACAGAGCATCACAGAGCAGCAAAGAGCAGTACAGAGCAGCACAGAGCAGAAATGTGTAGTACAGAGTATCACAGAGCATCATAGAGCACCACAGAGCAACACAGAGCACCACAGAGCAGTACAGAGCAGTACAGAGCAGCACAGAGCAGAAATGCGTAGTACAGAGCATCACAGAGCAGCACAGAGCAGTACAGAGCAGCACAGAGCAGAAATGTGTAGTACAGAGCAGCACAGAGCATCACAGATGAGTGCAAAGCAGCACAGAGCAGTACAGAGCATCACAGAGCATCACAGAGCAGCACAGAGCAGCACAGAGCAGCGCAGAGCAGCGCAGAGCAGCGCAGAGCAGTGCAGAACAGTGCAGAACAGTGCAGAACAGTGCAGAACAGCACAGTGGAGCACAGAGCAGTACAGAGCAGCACAGAGCAGAAATGTGTAGTACAGAGCAGCACTGAGCATCACAGAGCAGCACAGAGCATCACAGAGCAGCACAGAGCAGTACAGAGCAGCACAGAGCAGTTCAGAGCAACACAGAGCAGCACAGAGCAGAAATGTATAGTACAGAGCATCACAGAGCAGCACAGAGCAGTACAGAGCAGTACAGAGCAGTACAGAGCAGCACAGAGCAGCACAGAGCAGAAATGTGTAGTACAGAGCATCACAGAGCAGCACAGAGCAGTACAGAGCAGTACAGAGCAGCACAGAGCACTACAGAGCAGCACAGAGCAGCACAGAGCAGAAATGTGAAGTACAGAGCAGTACATAGCAGCACAGAGCATCACAGAGCAGAAATGAGTAGTACAGAGCATCACAGAGCAGTACAGAGAAGCACAGAGCAGCACAGAGCAGAAATGTGTAGTACAGAGCAGCACAGAGTATCACAGAGCAGCACAGAGCAGTACAGAGCAGTACAGAACAGCACAGAGCAGAAATGAGTAGTACAGAGCATCACAGAAAGACACAGAGCAGTACAGAGCAGCACAGAGCAGAAATGTGTAGTATAGAGCATCACATAGCATCACAGAGCACCACAGAGCACCACAGAGCAGTACAGAGCAGCACAGAGCATCACAGAGCAGTACAGAGCAGCACAGAGCAGCACAGAGCAGCACAGAGCAGCACAGAGCAGCACAGAACATTACAGAGCACCACAGAGCAACACAGAGCACCACAGAGCAACACAGAGCAACACAGAGCACCACAGAGTACCACAGAGCAACACAGATCACCACATAGCACCACAGAGCAACACAGAGCAACACAGAGCAACACAGAGCACCACAGAGCACCACAGAGTACCACAGAGCAACACAGATCACCACAGAGCACCACATAGCAACACAGAGCAACATAGAGCACCACAGAGCACCACAGAGCAACACAGAGCAACACAGAGCAACACAGAGCAGCACTGAGCAGCTCAAAGCAACACAGAGCACCACAGAGCACCACAGAGCAACACAGAGCAGCTCAGAGCAACACAGAGCAGCACAGAGCAGCTCAAAGCAACACAGAGCACCACAGAGCACCACAGAACAGCACAGAGCACCACAGAGCACCCTGATTTCGTCAGGATTTGAGCTCTGGCCAGGAAGGATTGACTGGGCACCACTCCTCAACTGTCCGCCCAGCATACATATTGGGCAACTGGTTGTAAACAGATTGTCGGGTCGTGTTCCAGGGAAAATTGGCTTGTTGAGCTGGAAGAATTGGTCTGGATTATTATAATAATTCGTTTTCTCGGGGGACAGGAAGCCACAGTATAGTCATACACGTTAGGCTTCTGTAACGTTCTGTAAAAGGCTTTTGTTAGGCTTCTTAGGCAAATATCGAGGCTGGGATATGAGGATAGAACAGGAGAACTCCCAACAATCACTGGGAGTCCATCACCGCGAGTCCAACAATCATTGGCAGTCCAACAATCACTGGGAGTCCAACAATCATTGGCAGTCCAACAATCACTGGGAGTCCAACAATCACCGCGAGACCAACAATCACTGGCAGTCCAACAATCACTGGGAGTCCAACAATCACTGGCAGTCCAACAACCACTGGGAGTCCAACAATCACTGAGAGTTCAACAATCACCGCGAGTCCAACAATCACTGGCAGTCCAACAATCACTGGGAGTCCAACAATCACTGGCAGTCCAACAATCACTGGGAGTCCATCACTGGCAGTCCAACAATCACTGGGAGTCCAACAATCATTGGCAGTCCAACAATCACTGGGAGTCCAACAATCACCGCGAGTCCAACAATCACTTGCAGTCCAACAATCACTGGCAGTCCAACAATCACTGGCAGTCCAACAATCACTGGCAGTCCAACAATCATTGGCAGTCCAACAATCACTGGGAGTCCAACAATCACCGCGAGTCCAACACTCACTGGGAGTCCAACAATCACTGGGAGTCCAACAATCACTGGCAGTCCAACAACCACTGGGAGTCCAACAATCACTGGGAGTCCAACAGTCACCGCGAGTCCAACAATCACTGGCAGTCCAACAACCATTGCAAGTCCAACAATCACTGGGAGTCCAACAATCACCGCGAGCCCAACAATCACTGGCAGTCCAACAATCACTGCGAGTCCAACAATCACTGGCAGTCCAACAATCACTGGGAGTCCAACAATCACTGGGATTCCAACAATGACCGTGAGTCCAACAATCACTGGCAGTCCAACAATCACTGTGAGTCCACCAATCACCGTGAGTCCAACAATCACTGGGAGTCCAACAATCACTGGGAGTCCAACAATCACTGCAGGTCGCCCATGAAGGCCACAGTGCTTCAACAAATCACTGTAGATCGTTACACTGAAGAGGTCGGCCCACACAGCCAGTGAAACATTCTTTTCTCTGTTGTTTGGTGTAATTTATCCCTTTACCTAACCCTCCTAACCATAATTAAACAATCCTGATCATAATTAAACCATCCTAATAATAATTAAACGACTATATCAATAATTAACCCATACAAATAATAATTAAATTCGAAACTTCACAACTCAAATCATTATCGTTGTAAAAATCATCGTGGCACTTCAGAGCTCAGCCACCTGGCTGAGATTACTGTCCCACCTGGCTGAGATTACTGCCAAACCTGGCTGAGATTACTGCCCTACCTGGCTGTGATTACTGCCCCACCTGGCTGAGATTACTGCCCCACCTGGCTGAGATTACTGCCCCACCTGGCTGAGATTACTGCCCCACCTGGCTGAGATTACTGTCCCACCTGGCTGAGATTACTGTCCCACCTGGCTGAGGTCACTGCCCCACCTGGCTGAGATCACTGCCCCACCTGGCTGAGATCACTGCCCCACCTGGCTGAGATTACTGCCCAACCTGGCTGAGATTACTGCCCCACCTGGCTGAGATTGCTGCCCCACCTGGCTGAGATCACTGCCCCACCTGGCTGAGATTACTGCCCAACCTGGCTGAGATTACTGCCCCACCTGGCTGAGATTACTGCCCCACCTGGCTGAGATCAGTGCCCCACCTGGCTGAGATCACTGCCCCACCTGGCTGAGATTACTGCCCAACCTGGCTGAGATTACTGTCCCACCTGGCTGAGATTACTGCCCCACCTGGCTGAGATTACTGCCCCACCTGGCTGAGATCACTGCCCCACCTGGCTGAGATTACTGCCCAACCTGGCTGAGATTACTGCCCCACCTGGCTGAGATTGCTGCCCCACCTGGCTGAGATTGCTGCCCAACCTGGCTGAGATTACTGCCCCACCTGGCTGAGATTACTGCCCCACCTGGATGAGATTACTGCCCCACCTGGCTGAGATTACTGCTCCACCTGGCTGAGATTACTGTCCCATCTGGCTGAGATTGCTGTCCCACCTGGCTGAGATTACTGCCCTACCTGGCTGAGATTACTGTCCCACCTGGCTGAGATTGCTGTCCCACCTGGCTGAGATTACTGCCCCACCTGGCTGAGATTACTGTCCCACCTGGCAGAGATTACTGTCCCACCTGACTGAAATCACTGCCCCACCTGGCTGAGATTACTGCCCCACCTGGCTGAGATTACTGTCCCACCTGGCTGAGATTACTGCCCCACCTGGATGAGATTACTGCCCCACCTGGCTGAGATTACTGCCCCACCTGGCTGAGATTACTGCCCCATCTGGCTGAGATTACTGTCCCACCTGGCTGAGATTACTGCCCCACCTGGCTGAGATTACTGCCCCACCTGGCTGAGATTACTGTCCCACCTGGCTGAGATTACTGCCCCACCTGGCTGAGATTACTGCCCCACCTGGCTGAGATTACTGTCCCACCTGGCTGAGATTACTGCCCCATCTGGCTGAGATTACTGTCCCACCTGGCTGAGATTACTGTCCCACCTGGCTGAGATTACTGCCCCACCTGGCTGAGATCACTGCCCCACCTGGCTGAGATCACTGCCCCACCTGGCTGAAATCACTGCCCCACCTGGCTGAAATCACTGCCCCACCTGGCTGAGATCACTGCCCCGTAAACAGCCAGTCGTTGCGGTGAGCCAAGCCACAGAGCATCAGTGATCAGAGGCCCTCACTGGGGGTGCAGGGTGGTCGTCCCCCCCTCTCTCTCTACTCTCAACGACAACAAACGAGGCCATTCAACTCTCGACTGGGAATGTTATACCCCTCCCTGCGCCGGAATGGGGACGTTAAGCGTTTGGCTGTTCGTCTGCCCATTGTGGTGTGAGTGTGGGCGCTTGACCGAGAGCGTCAGCATTTTTCTTGCCCGCCATTTGTTTGCCAAAGCTTGCATCAAAGGGCAAAAACTAAGCTTGCAAAACGTGCAGTCGAAGCTTGCATTGGCATCTCATGCAACTAGCCCACAAAGTAATTATTTAAGAGCGCGTTTCTGACTGACTTAAATTCGAGTGAAATAGACGTGACAAATATAAGTGGAAATTCTGACGAGTAAGATAGTTTCGAAGTAGATAAAGACTTGGATGGTGTTGGACTTAAGACCTATTAACCTCTGGAGGGTTATTAAGACCACCACAATACCTTACTGACCAACCAGCAAGTTTGGTGTTGGACTTAAGACCTATCAACCTCTGGAGGGTTATTAAGACCACCACAATACCTTACTGACCAACCAGCAAGTTTGGTGTTGGACTTAAGACCTATCAACCTCTGGAGGGTTATTAAGACCACCACAATACCTTACTGACCAACCAGCAAGTTTGGTGTTGGACTTAAGGCCTATTAACCTCTGGAGGGTTATTAAGACCACCACAATACCTTACTGACCAACCAGCAAGTTTGGTGTTGGACTTAAGGCCTATCAAAAAGTTCCACAACACCGAGGACTATAAAACCCACAAGTCCTGGGTAAGTCCTCTAATATACGTTATTCCTAATAACCTCGCTTCGTGCAGGGTCGGCGTTCGATTCCCGTGTGTGCCAGAAGTCGGTGAGCGTTCCTCCACTCACACTCCTGCTGTTATCCTGTCGCTCGCCCTATATATTCCTATATCACCTTAGTCTATCTCATATCCTTTCCAAAGAGCTATACAGAACTTTCTCTTAACTTTCTTTTATTTTCCCTGTTGGTTAGGAAGTTATATTCATGTTATAAAAAATAATTATAATTGAGGATGGAGTCACCAGAGGGTGACACTATGGACTGTAATTCATAGTGGCTCTCAAACTACCTCTTTGTCTATGGTTGGGACGCTCGGCTGGGCATGGGTAGGTTTGGGCAAATTAATACGACGTTTTCTGACCGTTGTGGCTACCCGGTTGGCCGGGATAGTCATAGATGCAAAAGCATATTTAGTAAAACATTTAGATTGAAAAAGGCACAAATCTATATAAATTAGACTTTAGTTAGCTGCAGTTATCTAATTCTAATGTGTGAATGAGTTAGCTGCAATTATCTATATCTAAATTGTAAATAAGTCTTTACCTTCGTGTAGTGTTTGAAGGTATTTCTGTCCAAGTGAAGTGAACCTTATTAATGATTAGTTCTAATTTTAGATTTTCTATCAAAATTTGAATTTAGTGACTAAATTAAATTTATTTCTCAATGATATTCCTGCTACTTTTTGGGAGAGTTTCTTTAGTTAATCGTTATATCTGCTTTTGTCCTGCTTCCAGAAGCTTTTATTGTGGAGATGAAGACTTGTAACTAATACTGAAGGCGCTTCGCTATTTTCTCCTCCTCTCTGGGCCCCATGATCGGCTCCGTAGCGCAGTGGTCTACGTCCTGAGCCCGAGTTCGATCTCCCGACCAGACAGAAATGGTTAGGCACCTTTCCCTTCACATGAAACGTTTTTGCTCGCCTGTAAAATGGGTACCCAGGAGTTAAGCAACTGTTGTGGGTGGCATCCTGTGGAAGGTCAGTAGCTGGCTGAGGAGGGGGAGGGGGGGGGGGTGGTGGCCAAAATACCCCCTATATAATGTTATAAGATACATGGAAATGTATACAATGATTTTTTTTCTTCCGGAAAACTCTCCAATAACGTCATATTTCTGTTGTTGGGGCGAGGAGCTGGGATATGAGGAGAAGGAGCTGGGATACGAGGACAAGGAGCTGGGATATGAGGACAAGGAGCTGGGATATGAGGACAAGGAGCTGGGATATGAGGACAAGGAGCTGGGATATGAGGACAAGGAGCTGGGATATGAGGACAAGGATCTGGGATATGAGGGCAAGGAGCTGGGATATGAGGATAAGGAGCTGGGATATGAGGACAAGGAGCTTGGATATGAGGGCAAGGAGCTGGGATATGAGGACAAGGAGCTGGGATATGAGGACAAGGAGCTGGGATATGAGGACAAGGAGCTGGGATATGAGGACAAGGAGCTGGGATATGAGGACAGGGAGCTGGGATATGAGGACAAGGAGCTGGGATATGAGGACAAGGAGCTGGGATATGAGGACAAGGAGCTGGGATATGAGGACAAGGAGCTGGGATATGAGGACAAGGAGCTGGGATATGAGGACAAGGAGCTGGGATATGAGGACAGGGAGCTGGGATATGAGGACAAGGAGCTGGGATATGAGGACAGGGAGCTGGGATATGAGGACAAGGAGCCGGGATATGAGGACAAGGAGCTGGGATATGAGGACAAGGAGCTGGGATATGAGGACAAGGAGCTAGGATACGAGGACAAGGAGCTAGGATATGAGGACAAGGAGCTAGGATATGAGGACAAGGAGCTAGGATATGAGGACAAGGAGCCGGGATATGAGGACAAGGAGCTGGGATATGAGGACCAGGAGCTGGGATATGAGGAACAGGAGCTGGGATATGAGGACAAGGAGCTGGGATATGAGAACAAGGAGCTGGGATATGAGGACAAGGAGCTTGGATACGAGGACAAGGAGCTGGAATACGAACGCAAGAAGCTGGGATATGAAGATAAGCAGGTGGGATATGAGGATAAGGAGCTAGGATATGAGGACAAGAAGCTTGCATAGGACGGAGTGAAGGAATGATGCCCAACATTTGGACAGTCGGTGACCGAACCCCGTCTTGCAAGAAGCATGATGTTGCGTTACCAACTAGTCCAGCGTGGGAGACAGTGAGTATAAGATACTTCATGGCTTGCTGTCAACCCCTGTCAAAGGCCAACTCTTGGCCTCACTTGTAGGCTTAAGACAGCTAAGCTATTCTCATAACAATTTGTCACCAGTGTTCATAGATCATATTTAGCCTCGCTTTGGAGTCATAACTCTTAAACACATATATATTCCCACCCACTTGATTTCTAAAGCTTGAAAATCTAAATCTAAATTGGAATTCAAAGGTAATTCAAGGCCTGGCAAGGGCCATTTCTAAGGTCTTCAAAACACTTTCGACTCGAGTTGAATTTTCAATTTGCATAACGCCATTTTCTCTCTCTACCCCAAGCGACCTGTTCACCAAAAGAATTGTTGCTGTAACGAAAGGTGAACAAATTCTGGTGGGTTTTGTGGTGCTTCAGGAGAGTGTGGCACGGCACTGTGCCTGGTGCCGGCCCGCCCTGGCACTCATTGCATATCATTATCACAGTGTCGACGGTTCGGTCCGTTCTGGACACTTATGTGACGATGTTTCTGTCTGTCCTGGACCCTTATGTGACGACGTTTCTGTCCGTCCTGGACCCTTATGTGACGACGTTTCTGTCCGTCCTGGACCCTTATGTGACGACGTTTCTGTCCGTCCTGGACCCTTATGTGACGACGTTTCTGTCCGTCCAGGACCCTTATGTGACGACGTTTCTGTCCGTCCTGGACCCTTATTGACGACGTTTCTGTCCGTCCTGGACCCTTATGTGACGACGTTTCTGTCCGTCCTGGACCCTTGTGTGACGACGTTTCTGTCTGTCCAGGACCCTTATGTGACGACGTTTCTGTCTGTCCTGGACCCTTATGTGACAACGTTTCTGTCCGACCTGAATTAGGATTTATCACCCATTTGCGAAACCGCTACATCTTTCAACAGTCATGGTTCACGAGCTTGTAGACGTCACAACCCACGATTATCATTGTTATAACAACCTCATAGTGCTTCCGAGTTCATAACCTGTTTAATCAATGTAAACAAGGGCCCCATAACCGCCAAAGATATAGAGGTTTCGCAAGCAGCGGCACGAATTGCTTGTGAGTACTGATCCTCGAAGGTGGGAGCGTAGCAAGAGTCAATATAAGAGAAAGAAGGTGAAAAGAAAGCAGGAGACATGCTTGAAGGTGAAGGAAGATGAAAAGAAAGCAGGAGACATGCTTGAAGGTGAGGAAGATGAAAGAAAGCAGGAGACATGCTTGAAGGTGAAGGAAGATGAAAAGAAAGCAGGAGACATGCTTGAAGGTGAAGGAAGATGAAAAGAAGCAGGATACATGCTTGAAGGAGAAGGAAATTGAAGGGAAAGTTATGGTGGGACTTTCTCTCTGGCCACTACACTCAGTCGTGGAGGCCAGGCACTAAGCTGAAAGCTGTACCGAAGCTTCACCTTTAGTTCAGAGCCACCGGAGAGAAAACTTGCAGTGTTCCCTTGCCTCGTGATGTCAAACGATCACACACAGGGAGGCTGGTTGTCATGGGGACTCTCAGGTATGCCACAGGCAAGCTTTTGGCACCGTCACAGGGAGTGCCAGGCCACGCCCCACCACCCGCCCGTGTCGTGCCGTGGCATCCTTACCCCAGCATCACTCTCTGGGATCTGGTGTCAGCATCCTTCTCTGGGATCTGGTGTCAGCATCCCTCTCTGGGATCTGGTGTCAGCATCCCTCTCTGAGACCCGGTGTTCAGCATCCCTCTCTATTGGTGTTCAGACAACACCAGACCCTCTCTCTATCTCTCTCTCTCTCTCTCATCCTCTCTCTCTCTCTCTCTCTCTCTCTCTACTTCTCACCTGGTTGAGAGAGGAGAGAGAATCACTTTCCTGGGACTTCCATCTTGTACCATCCCTGAGGCAGGGAGAGATTGTTCATATCATTAGCTGGAACAGAATCAACCGGATAGATCATCCCCTTTCACTGACGCCTGCTGACAGGAAGGATCATCGCTGTCCGTTGAGTGACAGGTGTCAGAGTGACGGACTTGCATATACGATGAGCACAGACGGGCGACGAGAATGAGTAAGTCGATAAACAGGAGGACACAGAGATATAAGCCGATTGACAGGGATTCAGAGATAGATTATTTGTGTTCACATGGAGAAATGTAGTTTGTAAGCCCTGAGACCTGAATGTTCCCTGACTGTGTCCCTGAGACTGTGTCCCTGAGACTGTACCCCTCAGACTGTACCCCTGAGACTGTGTCCCTCAGACTGTACCCCTCAGACTGTACCCCTCAGACTGTACCCCTCAGACTGTACCCCTCAGACTGTGTCCCTGAGACTGTGTCCCCCTGAGACTGTACCCTTGAGACTGTACCCCTGAGACTGTACCCCTGAGACTGTGTCCCTGACACTGTACCCCTGAGACTGTAACCCCTGAGACTGTACCCCTGAGACTGTGTCCCTGAGACTGTGTCCCTGAGACTGTACCCCTGAGACTGTGCCCCTGAGACTGTGTCCCTGAGACTGTGTCCCTGAGACTGTGTCCCTGAGACTGTGTCCCTGAACTGTACTCCCTGAGACTGTACTCCCTGAGACTGTACTCCCTGAGACTGTACTCCCTGAGACTGTACTCCCTGAGACTGTGTCCCTGAGACTGTACCCCCTGAGACTGTGTCCCTGAGACTGTCCCTGAGACTGTCTCTGGGACTGTGTCCCTGAGACTGTACTCCCTGAGACTGTGTCCCTGAGAATGTACCCCTGAGACTGTACCCCTGAGACTGTGTCCCTGAGACTGTGTCCCTGACACTGTGTCCCTGAGACTGTGTCCCTGAGACTGTACTCCCTGAGACTGTACTCCCTGAGACTGTACTCCCTGAGACTGTACTCCCTGAGACTGTACTCCCTGAGACTGTATTCCCTGAGACTGTACCCCTGAGACTGTACCCCTGAGACTGTGTCCCTGAGACTGTGTCCCTGAACTGTACTCCCTGAGACTGTACTCCCTGAGACTGTACTCCCTGAGACTGTACTCCCTGAGACTGTACTCCCTGAGACTGTACTCCCTGAGACTGTACTCCCTGAGACTGTGTCCCTGAGACTGTACCCCTGAGACTGTGTCCCTGAGACTGTATCCCTGAGACTGTGTCCCTGAGACTGTGTCCCTGAGACTGTACCCCTGAGACTGTGTCCCTGAGACTGTACCCCTGAGACTGTGTCCCTGAGACTGTACCCTGAGATGTGTCCCTGAGACTGTGTCCCTGAGACTGTGTCCCTGAGACTGTACCCCTGAGACTGTACCCCTGAGACTGTATCCCTGAGACTGTGTCCCTGAGACTGTGTCCCTGAGACTGTACCCCTGAGACTGTGTCCCTGAGACTGTACCCCTGAGACTGTGTCCCTGAGACTGTACCCTGAGAATGTGTCCTGAGACTGTGTCCCTGAGACTGTGTCCTGAGACTGTACCCCTGAGACTGTACCCCTGAGACTGTACCCCTGAGACTGTATCTCTGAGACTGTGTCCCTGAGACTGTGTCCCTGAGACTGTACCCCTGAGACTGTACCCCTGAGACTGTACCCCTGAGATTGTACCCCTGAGACTGTACCCCTGAGACTGTGTCCCTGAGACTGTGTCCCTGAGACTGTGTCCCTGAGACTGTGTCCCTGAGACTGTGTCTCTGAGACTGTGTCCCTGAGACTGTACCCCTGAGACTGTACCCCTGAGACTGTACCCCTGAGACTGTACCCCTGAGACTGTGTCCCTGAGACTGTGTCCCTGAGACTGTACCCTGAGACTGTACCCCTGAGACTGTGTCCCTGAGACTGTGTCCCTGAGACTGTGTCCCTGAGACTGTACCCCTGAACTGTACCCCTGAGACTGTACCCCTGAGACTGTACCCCTGAGACTGTGATCTGAGACTGTACCCCTGAGACTGTGTCCCTGAGACTGTGTCCCTGAGACTGTGTCCCTGAGACTGTGTCCCTGAGACTGTGTTCCTGAGACTGTACTCCCTGAGACTGTACTCCCTGAGACGTACTCCCTGAGACTGTACTCCCTGAGACTGTGTCCCTGAGACTGTACCCCTGAGACTGTGTCCCTGAGACTGTCCCTGAGACTGTGTCTCTGGGACTGTGTCCCTGAGACTGTACTCCCTGAGACTGTGTCCCTGAGATGTACCCCTGAGACTGTACCCCTGAGACTGTGTCCCTGAGACTGTGTCCCTGACACTGTGTCCCTGAGACTGTGTCCCCTGAGACTGTACTCCCTGACTGTACTCCCTGAGACTGTACTCTCTGAGACTGTACTCCCTGAGACTGTGTCCCTGAGACTGTACCCCTGAGACTGTGTCCCTGAGACTGTGTCCCTGAGACTGTGTCCCTGAGACTGTACTCCCTGAGACTGTACTCCCTGAGACTGTACTCCCTGAGACTGTACTCCCTGAGACTGTACTCCCTGAGACTGTACTCCCTGAGACTGTGTCCCTGAGACTGTGTCCCTGACTGTGTCCCTGAGACTGTACCCTGAGAATGTGTCCCTGAGACTGTGTCCCTGAGACTGTGTCCCTGAGACTGTGTCCCTGAGACTGTACCCCTGAGACTGTACCCCTGAGACTGTACCCCTGAGACTGTATCTCTGAGACTGTGTCCCTGAGACTGTGTCCCTGAGACTGTACCCCTGAGACTGTACCCCTGAGATTGTACCCCTGAACTGTACCCCTGGACTGTGTCCCTGAGACTGTGTCCCCTGAGACTGTGTCCCTGAGACTGTGTCCCCTGAGACTGTGTCCCTGAGACTGTGTCTCTGAGACTGTGTCCCTGAGACTGTACCCCTGAGACTGTACCCCTGAGACTGTACCCCTGAGACTGTGATCTGAGACTGTACCCCTGAGACTGTACCCCTGAGACTGTACCCCTGAGACTGTGTCCCTGAGACTGTGTCCCTGAGACTGTACCCCTGAGACTGTACCCCTGAGACTGTGTCCCTGAGACTGTGTCCCTGAGACTGTACCCCTGAGACTGTACCCCTGAGACTGTACCCTGAGACTGTGGATCTGAGACTGTACCCCTGAGACTGTGTCCCTGAGACTGTGTCCCTGAGACTGTGTCCCTGAGACTGTGTCCCTGAGACTGTGTCCCTGAGACTGTACCCCTGAGACTGTGTCCCTGAGACTGTGTCCCTGAGACTGTGTCCCTGAGACTGTGTCCCTGAGACTGTACTCCCTGAGACTGTACTCCCTGAGACTGTACTCCTTGAGACTGTGTCCCTGAGACTGTACCCCTGAGACTGTGTCCCTGAGACTGTGTCCCTGAGACTGTGTCCCTGAGTCTGTGTCCCTGAGACTGTGTCCCTGAGACTGTACCCCTGAGACTGTACCCCTGAGACTGTACGCCTGAGACTGTACCCCTGAGACTGTACCGCTGAGACTGTGTCCCTGAGACTGTATCCCTGAGACTGTACCCCGAGACTGTGTCCCTGAGACTGTACCCCTGAGACTGTACCCCTGAGACTGTACCCCTGAGACTGTACCCCTGAGACTGTACCCCTGAGACTGTACCGCTGAGACTGTACCGCTGAGACTGTACCGCTGAGACTGTGTCCCTGAGACTGTGTCCCTGAGACTGTACCCCTGAGACTGTGTCCCTGAGACTGTACCCCTGAGACTGTACCCATGAGACTGTGTCCCTGAGACTGTACCCCTGAGACTGTGTCCCTGAGACTGTACCCCTGAGACTGTACCCATGAGACTGTGTCCCTGAGACTGTACCCCTGAGACTGTGTCCCTGAGACTGTACCCATGAGACTGTGTCCCTGAGACTGTGTCCCTGAGACTGTACCCCTGAGACTGTGTCCCTGAGACCGTGTCCCTGAGACTGTGTCCCTGAGACTGTGTCCCTGAGACTGTGTCCCTGAGACTGTGTCCCTGAGACTGTGTCCCTGAGACTGTATCCCTGAGACTGTACCCCTGAGACTGTACCTCTGAGACTGTACCCCTCAGACTGTACCCCTCAGACTGTACCCCTCAGACTGTACCCCTCAGACTGTACCCCTCAGACTGTACCCCTCAGACTGTACCCCTCAGACTGTACCCCTCAGACTGTACCCCTCAGACTGTACCCCTCAGACTGTACCCCTGAGACTGTACCCCTGAGACTGTACCCCTGAGACTGTGTCCCTGAGACTGTACCCCTCAGACTGTACCCCTCAGACTGTACCCCTCAGACTGTACCCCTGAGACTGTGTCCCTGAGACTGTACCCCTCAGACTGTACCCCTGAGACTGTGTCCTTGAGACTGTACCCCTCAGACTGTACCCCTCAGACTGTACCCCTGAGACTGTGTCCCTGAGAATAATTTCAACCCAAAAATATCTAAAACAAAAATAATAAAAGTAATATCCGAGAGAAAATAAAAATCAATCGCAATTATCCATCGGTTGTGAAGACCGGTTGAAGAATTTTGTCAAAGGAATTAAATTTGTCTTTGTAAGTCGACGAAGCAGAAGATTTGCATACACGACAGAATATGTTTGGCAAAATATATTATATTTTGTGTGTATATATATAATATATAATATATATATATATATATATATATATATATATATATATATATATATTATATTATATATATATTATATATATACATTATATATATATATATATATATATATATATATATATATATATATATATATATATATATATATATATGTGTCTGTGTGTGTGTGTGTGTGTGTATCACGAAAGTAAATACGTGATTAAAATGTGACAGTGTCAGACCACGGAGGAAAATTGAAACAGGAATTTCCTTAAGTACTTTCGTATATTAATACATCTTCAGAAGGAGTGGTGTTACAGGTCGAGTACTGGACATAAATAGGCAGGAGAGAATGGTGGAGTGAGGTGAGGTACAATACATGGACACTGCAGACGGCCTATTGGCCCATCCGATGCTGCAATCACACACAGGCCCACACATGGATAATCATAGCATAAGATAGTAAATATTTACAATGAATTATTGAGACAAATGTGTTCCAATGATCCTACTTAAATCGCCCTTTAATTGATCTATTAAAAATGGGTCTAAGTTATATAGACCACTGCTAATGTTCAAATTACTTTCTTTTGTGATCTGTATCAAAGCAGATTCAATTATGTTTCTGTTATAGGTGCTTTTACAATTTGTTATTGAAGAAGCCATCTCCCAATGAATTTGGTGAGAATCTTCTGACAGATGAACAAACAAAGCATTAGACAATTGGTCCTGTCTTACAGAGTATTTATGTTGCGAAATTCTACATTTCAAATCTTTAGACGTTTGCCCAACATAGAACTTATTACAGTCTTTACAAAGTATTTTATAAATGACAATTATCACAAAAGAAAGTAGTTTGAACATTAGCAGTGGCTTATATAACTTAGACCCATTTTTAATAGATCAATTTAAGGACGATTTAAGTAGGATCATTGGAACACATTTGTCTGAATAATTCATTGTAAATATTTACTATTTTATGCTATAATTATCCATGTGTGGGCCTGTGTGTGGATGCTGCATCAGATGGGCCAATAGGCCCTCTGCATTGTACACGTATTGTACCTCACCTCACTCCACCATTCTCTCCTGCCTATTTATGTCCAGTACTCGATCTGTAAAACCACTCCTTCTGAAGATGTATTAATATACGAAAGTACTTAAGGAAATTTCTGTTTCAATTTTCCTCCTTGATCTGACACTGTCATTATATTATATATATATATATATATATATATATATATATATATATATATATATGTATATATATATATATATATATATATATATATATATATATATATATATATATATATATATATATACACATACTAACTGTACCCGGCCATTCGTTGCTGAGCCACAGCAACCTTCCCGTCTGCCAGTCCTCCACACCATCCCCCACTCCCATCCCCTCATCCTCCCCACCATTACCCCCCCCCCCTTCCCAGTCCCCTCGTCCAATGAGTTCGTAAATGATTTGATGTTCCCATCAGAAAATTTGAAACATCAAATGATCTGATGTTCCCATCACTAAAATATAAGAAAAACTGTTAATAAAAAAACAATTGAAAAACAATGAAAAAATAATTATATAAGCAATACTCACATAATGAACGGTACGGTAAAAAACACAGCTCAAATCCAATGCAATGTCACGCAAAATAAGTAAATCAAAATGAAAATAAATCGAAATCTATGAAAATTCAATTTGTCAATGCAATTGGAAAGATTGAAATGGAATCATAACAACGTTAGTATAGCGAGTGTTGTTCTTGCGTGTAACAGATGGCGCTGTTTCTTAAAAAATGTTTTTATCTGTCACAGGTGTGGCATCTTTTCTTATATTTACGAAATGAACGGTATGATAATCAACACAGCTCAATTGCAATGCAATGTTACAAAATAATTAACTCAAAATGAAAATAAATTGAAATCTATGTAAATTCAATTTATTAATGCAATCGGAAACATTGAAATTGAATGAAAACATATTTAGTATAGCGAGTGTTGCTACTACTTGCAATAGATGGCACTGTTTCTTAAAAAAATAATGTTTTTACCTGTCACAGGTGTGGCATCTGTTCTTATACTTACGAAAAGAACCGTATGGTAAACAAAACAGCTCAATTCCAACGCAATGACATAATTAAATTTATTTTCACTTTGAAAAATT
>WNGS01158428.1:42728-64275 GCA_020271785.1 Procambarus virginalis
CGAATCAATGTTCCAATAATTTATTTTCTTACACACCAAATCCCTTCTAGAAAGCTTTCTGATCCTGAGCAGATCATGCACAGGGCAGTAGGCATTCATAGGGCCCTATGGCCGTACGGTTATCCAGTGAGCATATTGTCCGATCTAGGATCTCGCTTGCGTAATGACTGATCTCTACTTATAGTCGATCTTCCTTTTCTCTATGTGATCATATGATTTTGATACCGCTTTGATTGTATGATTTAGAAATAATACCTTTCTTAGATGATATATTAGATCATGGTGGGTACAAATTTCACACATATGACCTACACATTGATGACTACATATTGATGACTACATACAGCTGATGACTACACATGACTGACCTTACATATTGATGAGCTACACATTGCTGACTACGACCCACGCTTGATGCCACCCGCTCCCTTAATCTTGATGTAGACTTCACACAATTGATGACTAGCCCCACATTGCATGTACTACACGTTCGATGCCACTCCATATTGATTTGACTACACTCGTTGTATGACTTACACGTTGATGACTACATATTGATGTAACTACATTATTGAGATGGCCTGGGACTACCAGTTGATGACCTACACATTGATTGACTACATCTTGATGCACTACAAGTTGATGACTGACACGATTGAGTGAGACTACACGGCATAGTGATGCTAGCTACACGTGTTGCTGATGATTTCACTACATGAAGTGAATACCATATTGACTGGACCTACAAGTTGCTGACTACACGTTTGATTGACTAACAATTGATGGTGCTTACCCCACACTTGATGACTACACGTTGATGCTCTACACGTTGATGACTTTACCACATTGATGGACTACACATTGATGAGACTATGACACATTTGAGTGACTACACGTCTTGATGACCCTACACCTTGATGACGTATCATTCATTACCATCTTCTTTGCATGTACTACCACGTTGCAGTGACTCACCACCTTCTGGCCTTCCACACTGCCCCCGATGCACTACACGTTGATGACTACCCAACATTGATTGGTCGTATACACATTGATGTACTTACACCATTGGATAGTACTACACGAGTGATGACTACACTATTTGGACTTGGTCTGACACTATCGTGCACTTGATACTTCTCCATCTTGATGAGTGCTACTCCCCATTGAATGGCTGTACCATTCGTCATTGACTCTACTCCACGTTGCTGACCTGGCACTCTATCGACTATTGATGTACCATAAGTACAACTATTGATAGAGTTACACTACTTGACTAGCACTACGCAACAGTTGACTTCTGACTACTACATGCTTGATACAGATTCCCCACCGTTTAGAATGACTCCTTACCACCATTGGGACTTGCCCATCACATTAGCTTAGATGAGTACAACATCTGCCCATGCCCCCACCCCTTACGCAGTTGTATGGCTCACCAGCATTACTGATGACTTCACACGTTGTATGACGTACTACAGTGATGATAGCACTGTTGGATGACTTGTACAACATGACTGGCCTGACACCGTTGATGACTCACCATTGATCGACTAGCACGTTGATGACTACACATTGATGACTACCATCCTATGCATGACCTACCATATTGGTGTCATGGCACTGCGAAAGGATGTCCGCACCCTAGTTCACGACACCAGGCTCTCGGTATACCATCCAGTAGTGGGGAAGTTTACTACGTACCTCCCATGCTGGCTACTCTACTGGGTTTAGCCCTGTCTAACATAACGGCCTTTTGCAGGTCATGTCGATAGAGATCCAATTGGGAGACTACGACATTTTATCAAGTAGCTGTCGTAGAGTATATCATCCACATTAATATCGACCACCGCTGGTATCGACTTTTGTTTTGGGAACGAAAGGCTAATTTAATTATAATTGCGATCAATATACTTGGATCTCAATTATCAGACTTTAATTGTATAATTTAGATATATTTTTAATAGACCAATTAAAGGGTGATTTGAATAGGATCATTGAACACATTAATCTCTCAATACCATTCATTAACATATACTATCTCATTAATACCCTATTAAAACCTATTGGCCCATACGATTGGGTGTATATAATTAGGAGCTGCCACGTATGGACTATTAGCAGCTGCCTCGTATGGCCCAATTGGCGCGCTGCCGATGTGTGTGTTGTGTGTGTTGTGTATACTATATATATATCAATATCCGGTAGGGATTATAAATCGAATCCTTAATAAGAATCAGTAGTGCTAGCAAGTACTACTTATAATCTTTATAAGACATAAGAACAAAGGCAACTGCAGAAGGCCTATTGCCCATACGAGGCAGCTCCTATTTATAACCAGCCATCCCACTCATATACATGTCCAACCCATGCTTGAAACAATCGAGGGACCCCACCTCTACAATGTTACGCGGCAATTGGTTCCACAAATCAACAACCCTGTTACTGAACCGTATTTACCCAATTCTTTCCCTAAATCTAAACTTATCCAATTTATAACCCTTTGTTTCGCGTTCTGTCCTGTGTTGATACTTTCAATACCCTATAATATCCCCTTTGTTATGTTCATTCATCACATGTAAACCTCTATCATGTCACCCCTAACTCTTCGCCTCTCCAGTGAATGCAACTTAAGCTTTTTTTAATCTTTCTTCATATGAAAGATTTCTAATTTGGGGACTTAACTTAGTCATGGCCATTATGATAGAGTTGAATAACAGATGTTGCCTAAAAACTACATATCTACATATTATATCCTATATCTAATTATATTATAATCACATCTTATCTCAATCATAAGTCTAGGCTGTAAAAATAACAATCAATATACATAGAACTACCGTGCTCTGGGAGCATGGTAGGGACATTTGGGAGGAGAAGCGCCCATGAGAGCCAGAAGCGACCACACGGTTTGTTGACAACTGTGAACACATGTGACGGATCCTTAGCAAACATTACCAGCTCAAGGACACCTTATCTAATATCATTATCACCAGTGAACACTCTCTAGAACTGGGGAGTACCTGGACAATATCTACAAGGAAAATCCTAGAACATTTTATAAATTAAGAGTGTATAGTGGAGCTCACAGTGACATGTCTCCCACACTTCATTCCTATCTTCATCAACTATCATTCTTCTGCACTGCAGGGACAATCACATAGCAACGCTACCAGATCATCATACAGCAAAGCTGTGATATAAAATATCGTGCCTAAACTCATGACAAGAGAGTTAATCAGCCTGGCAAACTGTCAGACAAGGCACCCGGCTGGCAGAGAGTATATTGAGGTTATGTTGGTATATGGTTGGCCAATTGTATGCTTGTGTGACTTTAATATACCCTATAAATCTGTCTGTCGGTTATAAAGCGAGGCAACGCCTCATACCTCAGTAAGTTTATTAATATAATAGTGTAGCTGTGAATCTTATCCAAGAACTAGACCTCATGAGTATCCATTTGTGTCAAAAAAGATTCAGCCGCAATAAATAAACAAGACCTCATAGTGTCCATGGTGTTGGAAGAGATTCAGTCAAGCTGACTGTACTTCATCATATTAATTGAATATAAATAAATTGCATATATACTTGAATATATAAATTAAGTTAACAATGCTTGCTTAGTTATTTTTAAGTAATCATATAAGTTCATTAATTGCATATAATTTTTAGTACTTAGTTAACAGTACTTAGACCATATTTAGGGTCATTTTATCATACTTCAACAATTTACTATTTAAATTGTTTATAGTATAAGTGTATTGGCTATGGTGCTAGGCTAGACTGTGTATGTTTAAATCTCTGATTTAAACAGAGCCAGTATTCAGTCAAATAACTGAATTTATAAATCTTATCCTTGTATAAAATACAAGCTGATGTGAGATACCTGTTGGCAGGTGGACTGTGGATCTTCAATCAACCTATCAACTAAATCATTCACCCACCTGCCCCTTACAGCCCACAATCTGTCATTAGGAAAGAGGAGCTAGGATTTACACCCTAGCTAGAGATTTTAGTTGAATTAATTTGCAGACAGTAATTTTTTATTTAGTTCAGTACAAGTCTCTGGTAGTCTCCTCTTATATCAATCCCAGCAGGTTTTTCCACAGTCATCAAAATGTAGTCATCAATATGTAGTCATTAAAATGTAATCATCAATATTTATTCATCAATGTGTAATCATCAATATCACATCTCCGATATGTTATCGGGAACATCAATAGCAGTCTCCGAGGCATAGTGGTAAGATGCTCGCCTGGCGTTCCGCGAGCGTTTGGTCCCCGTTCGTATCGCGCCGGGAGGATTTACTGGGCAAATACTAAACTGTAGCCTCTGTTTAACTCAAGGTGTAAATGGGTACTTGGTTGTCAAACAATCTTCGCGGGGGTCGAATACCGAAACTACGATATAGATACAGTGTTCGAACAAGTTTTAACACTGACCAGTTTATAACAACCAATATAGCAAGTTGTAACAACGTTCTAATACATCATAACACGTTAAGCCAAGATGTAACACTTTATTACAAGTTGTAACAAGCGGAAAATAGAGACAGTTTCGAGTTGTGTTTCAGGGTACAGAAGATTAACTTGCCCAAACCCGCGCACGGCTACGCAAATAGTGGATGTACAAGAATGTAAGAAATCTTGTAAATGCAGCATCTTAGGACCTCTCCTATTTCTTATATACATTATTGATTTACCAAATATCTCTAACATTCTATTGTTGGCTGTTAAACCCATTTCATAGCTCTGAAAATTCCACCATCACCTCTAGATAAGCAATTTAACATTCTTAAACCTATTCTATTTCTTGACGATACCACCTTCATCTATTCTGACCCAACCCACCACTAAAAGTAGTGGTAGTAGGCATCCATCAGTCTCAGGAGATTATGGAGTTGTCCTCTGGTTGTCGGTCTGGAGTGGCCTCTCCAGGGTGCAAAGCCAGGGTAGGTTGATACGGGGGGAGAAGCTGTCACCCATGCAGCAGGTCTCAGGTCTCTACGTTGCTGAAATATTTCAATGGAAAGGCAAACGCCAATACGCTTGGTTCCAGCGCCTTCGCAGGAACTGCCAGAACAAGTTGAATTCAATAAACTAATTGCCTAAGGGGCTCCAGCTCCAGGGCCCAGATTCACGGAGCAGTTACATAAGTACTTACGAACATGTACATCTTTTCTCATTTTTTGACGGCTTTTGTTACATTTATTAAACCGTTTACAAGCATGAAAACTTGCCAATCAACTGTTGTTATTGTTATAACAGCTTCCTGGTGCTTCGGGGCTCATTAACTGTTTAAAAATTGTAAACAAAGCCGCCAATGATTGAGAAAAGATGTACAGGTTCGTAAGTGCTTGCGTAACTGCTTCGTGAATCTGGCCCCTGATTTTTCCTCGAGGGGGTGACTCCTGAAGCCCCTCCCATGAATGAGTATGGCCGCGAGGCAGCGAAGGTTTGAGATCAGGGTGAACACACTAAATTATGTTGTAAATAATGAATAAAAAAAACGAGTCTACTCATGGATGTCAACCATCAAACTCACACTAAACATAGAAAACACCTACATTTTATTTGGTAGTAAATCAAACCAAATTCAACTTCATATAATGTTACATTATCAATAAATATGGAAAAGTTCCATGGCCTATACATAGACAAGTGGCTGAACTTCAGCACCCACACACAACACATAGCTAAAAAAAATCTCAGACACTGTTGGTATACTTCATGGAATCAGATATTAAGTTCCAAACTCTGCTCTCCTCTCATTGTACTACGCACTAATCTATCCCATATCTTACATACGTTATCTGTGCATGGGGTTCACCCACTACAAGTTAAGGTTAGGTTAGGTTAGGTTAAGCCCATCATCACTCAGCCAAAATGTGCTATCAGAACAATAACAAGCTCTGTCTTCAGACAACACACAGCCCCTCTGTTTAAGCTGGCGATGAGTCACAATAACGTGGCTAAAGTATGTTGACCAGACCACACACTAGAAGGTGAAGGGACGACGACTCTGTTTAAGTCCCTTAACACGCTCAACATACTCTCTACACATTCTCTTGTGCTATTTACATGTACAGAACTGTTATACTCTACATATATACTTTAAAGGATCCCAGTGGCACAGTCGGGTTCGTTCACGACTCACAAAATCAAGAATTCCGGGCTCGAATCCCGGGCGGGACAGAAATGGTTGGGCTCATTTCGTATCACCTAATGCATCTGTTCACCTAGCAGTGAGTAGGTACTCAGGAGTCAGCTTCTTGTGGGGATGCATCCTGGGCGGGGTCAGTAATTAGACCTGGGAAAGGGTGGAATGTCCTCGATATAAGCCTAACGTGTATGAATACACTGGCTTCCTGTCCCTTAAGAAAATGAATTATTAATTATTTAAATATTGTTCCCAAATGCTAATCCTTAACTGAAACCTCTTCCTGGATAGATGTAACAGTACCCATGAGCACCACACCAGAAATAAATAATTTATTTATTTATTTATTTATTTATATACATGAAGGTACATTGGGTTTGTAAGAATACATAGCAGAGTATTTACAATCTTGTAATGCCACTAGTACGCACAGCGTTTCGGGCAGGTCCTTAATCTAACAGGTAATTTTAAGTAGATATAAATATATATCTTTGATATCCCCAGCCTCAAAGTAAATATGTGCCAATGCTCCATGCAAATAAAAGGACATATAATAGTTTATGGAACTCACTCCCTCATGAATTAAAAAAATTGTCCAACCTATGTCTTATTTAAAAGTCAAACTAAAAAGTACCTAATTTCATCCTCAAAGTTTCCTACCTTGGGCTTCAAACATTGTATCTTGTACTACCCACTCTCACCAATATTGGTACTGAAGACATATGCTACTTCACCAAGGGTAATAAATCCTATCAAGATATATTTGTAATTATTATATTAAAGTCAAATTTTGCTACAATGTGTCTCTTAACAAACTTATCTGTTAGATTAACCACCAACAGGAAAAGCTATATGCGTGTTAATGGCCTTTGAAGGCGTGTAAGAACACCAATGTTATTAAGTACGCTCACTAACCCATTGTACCTTCTTGTTTAGAAATATATATAAAAATAAAATAATAAAATAAGTGCTGATTTGTCATAAGTAATTAGGGGTCGTAGATAATTTTGGGTAGTAGAACCCTCAGGGACAGATAATATAGGTGACATGACGATAGTATCAAAATCAGATAGTGTCTGATTTTATAAATAATGTTCCTATAGATTTCTTTTCTTTTGCTGTTTTTAGTATATGTCATTGGAAAATCAACTTATTATCAGTGAGAATATCAAGGAATTAACCATTTACTCTCTTTTACTGATTTGGATTTTGTTAATTTCGAGGTTAATTTGATAAGTGGAATTTTACCAAACAAATCTTTCATTGATAATCAAAGGTGATAAAGTCTTTGATTCACTCATTGGTTAGCCAACTGTTGTAGGGTTACCTCCTGGGAAGGGTTATCTTGAGGTTATCTTGAGATGATTTCGGGGCTTTAGTGTCCCCGTGGCCCGGTCCTCGACCAGGCCTCCACCCCCAGGAAGCAGCCCGTGACAGCTGACTAACACCCAGGTACCTATTTTACTGCTAGGTAACAGGGGCATAGGGTGAAAGAAACTCTGCCCATTGTTTCTCGCCTGCGCCCGGGATCGAACCCGCGACCACAGGATCACAAGTCCAGTGTTCTGTCCGCTCGGTCGACCGGCTCCCTTGAGTAGGTGAGTAGGCGAGGGTGAGTAGCTCGATCTTGTGAGGACCTTGATATAAGCCTGAAGTATATACATTTACAGACTGCTTGTCCCCTAACAAAATAAATAAGTCATCCCACAGGACAATCATAGAAAACGTGACCCCAGCTATCAAGATCCGTAACGATCAGCTGACGCCACGAACACAACACGATTGTCTGATTCTCCTGGGATGCTCGACTCCTGATTCACCCTTGACGTGCAACCCGTCCTCGACTCAAGTCCATTACATTCAGCGGTCAACCCCACAGACGCATTCATAAATTTTAACATGCTGTTCATTCAAAACGGGAATTTTCTCAAGTATAAATTAATATTATAATATATTTGCATATTGTGTATAAATAGGCATAGGTCAGGTTAGGTCAGGTGTTTAGGTTCTGTTGGCGATTATTTGTATTTGTAGTACGTGGGTGAAGCATTTACAGCGTTGTGGTTCGAATAAAATTCGTCAGTGAAGCACTTGTTCCGGATATGTTCGAACGTCAGCAGTTGTGAGTCGTGTGTAAACCGCTTTTCATTCATAAACAGGGGTTTGGCGGAATCACTTTTGGATCTTTGTTTGGAGGACGGGCTGTGACGTGACGGGGAGGTTCGACTCCTGGTCGAACATGGAATGGTATATCTATTCCAGCCCGTCCTCCAAACAAAGATCCAAAAGTGATTCCATGCACCCGCCAAACCCCCTGTTTATGAATGAAAAGCAGTTTACACACGACTCACAACTGCTGACGTTCGAACATATCCGGAACAAGTGCTTCACTGACGAATTTTGTTCGAATCACAACGCTGTAAATGCTTCACCCACGTACTACAAATACAAATAATCGCCAACAGAACCTAAACACCTGACCTAACCTGACCTATGCCTATTTATACACAATATGCAAATATATTATAATATTAATTTATACTTGAGAAAATTCCCGTTTTGAATGAACAGCATGTTAAATTTATGAATGCGTCTGTGGGGTCGACCGCTGAATGTAATGGACTTGAGTCGAGGACGGGTTGGAGCCCGTCCTCCAAACAAAGATCCAAAAGTGATTCCATCCACCCGCCAACCCCCCCAGCTGTTTATGAGTGAAAAACGGTTTACACGCGACTCACAACTGATGACGTTCGAACACTTCCGGAACAAGTGTTTCACTGACGACTGGTGTTCGAACCACAACACTGTAAATGCTTCACCCACGTACTACAAACAAATATTCGCCAACAGAACCTAAACACCTAACCTAACCTATGACTATATATACATAATATGCTAATATAATATAATATTAATTTATATTTGAGAAAATTCTTGTTTTGAATGAACAGTATGTTAAAATTCATGAATGCGTCTGTGGGGTCGACCGCTGGATGGAATGGACTTAAGTCGAGGACGGGTTGATATCTATTCATAACACTGTGCCCTGACTGGTGACTGAACCCCTACTGTGACCGGTGACTGACCCTCCCTACTGTGACTGGTGACTGACCCTCCCTACTGTGACCGGTGACTGACCCTCCCTACTGTGACCGGTGACTGGACCCTCCCTACTGTGACTGGTGACTGAACCCCTACTGTGACCGGTGACTGACCCACCCTACTGTGACTGGTGACTGACCTTACCTACTCAAGCAGGACAAGCGCATCTTTCTCGCCCTGTCTTGACGCTTCGCGATTCATTCCTTGGGAAAGACTGACCATTACATTTCTTACATTAATGGCAAATAAGTAATGGTAATATCATCTCACAGACATAATACATAGGATAAAAAGCCACACTTGTGTATTTGTGAAATTTATGTTAAGAAATTACATCAAGCCTATTACACTGTCCTGTGTACTACGGGCTCACCATACCCCGTGCTGCTTGGAACTTTTTGTTCCATGTAGCGAATCTTAAACAACAACAACTGTCCTGAGTGTTTTATGAAGGTCTGAGTGTGTGGTTAAGACGAGACTTACATCTCCACGTCTAATGAAGCTGTTACCTTGGTTGCATTTTAAAAGGATTTTTATATACACTTAGAGTACAGTCTTGGTTTTGATGGCCAGTTACTGGCTGTGAAACTGGCTCTAGCCACATCTTTTATTTACCATATCTTGAGGTTATCTTGAGATGATTTCGGGGCTTTTTAGTGTCCCCGCGGCCCGGTCCTCGACCAGGCCTCCACCCCCCAGGAAGCAGCCCGTGACAGCTGACTAACACCCAGGTACCTATTTTACTGCTAGGTATCAGGGGCATAGGGTGAAAGAAACTGTGCCCATTGTTTCTCGCCGGCGCCTGGGATCGAACCCAGGACCACAGGATCACAAGTCCAGCGTGCTGTCCGCTCGGCCGACCGGCTCCCTAATACCATACTGTATTATCCCATACAATAAAGACCTTACATCTGCCTGAAAACAGGAGAACACAAAGTCAAATGTATTCTGTACTGTATGATAATAATAATACAAAAAATATCAATAAATTTACATTCTAACATTTAATTGAATAGTTTTGTAATTGATATCTCTATACTTCAAACATTGCTGAAGTATGTTTGAAGAGTTTGTGGCTATAGTCTTTGCACTGCAGGCGAGGAGTCACAATAACGTGGCTGAAGTATGTTGACCAGACCACACACTAGAAAGTGAAGGGACGACGACGTTTCGGTCCGTCCTGGACCATTCTCAAGTCGATTGAGTTGATCAAAACAATCGACTTGAGAATGGTCCAGGACGGACCGAAACGTCGTCGTCCCTTCACCTTCTAGTGTGTGGTCTGGTCAACACCTAGTGCAGTACTTCCATACAGTGACATTACCAGTAGACGCATAGGAATTCCTGTGTTAGCCTGTGGAGTGTAATTCTTCTTCTTGTGGGTTGGTTACGTCTCCATTTCTTCTAGATAGGATTTCACAGGCAGCAGGAGACAGAGCTCGGTAAAACAATAGCAAAGTTATATTTATTTTTTTGAATTTATTTATTTACAAAAACATACAATGGGTTGTGAGAGTACGTAATATTCTTCATAATATTTTTCCATTCTTGCAAAACCCTAATATGCATAGCATTTTGGGCAGGTCCTTAATCTAGCGAATAAAAGTACGGTACATCGAGGAACATTTGAGTTCAGAATAATATCTTGAATATAAGTTTGATGGTATTCATTATACTGGTGAAGGTGTCTTAAATATTAAAACTGGGTGAGTGGTTAGTACCAGATACTGTGTAATTACTTCAGTGTAGTTACAGGATGAGAGCTATTCTCGTGGTGTCCCGTCTTCCCAGCACTCTTTGTCATTCTACGCTTTGAAACTACTGACAGTTTTGGCCTCCACCACCTTCTCACCTAACTTGTTCCAACCGTCTACCACTCTGTGAAAGTGAATTTTCTTATATTTCTTGGCAGATTTGTTTAGTTAGTTTAAACCTATGACCTCTGGTTCTTGAATTTCCAGGTCTCGGGAATTCTTCTCAATCAATTTTATCGATCCCCATTACTATTTTGTATGTAGTGATCATATTGCCTTATTTTCTCTCTCTTCTAGTTTCGGCATACTTGATAACTCTAACGCAGGCGATGAGTCACAATAACGTGGCTAAAGTATGTTGACCAGACCACACACTAGAAGGTGAAGGGACGACGACGTTTCGGTCCGTCCTGGACCATTCTCAAGTCGATTGTGAATGGTCCAGGACGGACCGAAACGTCGTCGTCCCTTCACCTTCTAGTGTGTGGTCTGGTCAACATAACTCTAACCTCTCCTCGTAACTTTTGTCCTTCAGTTTCAAAAGTTGCACATGATGAAGCTTTTATAGTTTCTTGAAGTGCTTCTTAAGATATCGGCACCGTGCAACTGCTGCATATTCCAGCTTTGGTCTAAGTGTGAGCTACAGTGTGAGTCTGAAACATAAGGTTAGAAACTATGAAGATGAAATTTGGTACTTTTTGGTTTTACTTTTGAATACAGCAAAGGTTTGCCAATTTTAATTCATCAGGGAGTGAGTTCCATAGTACGTGCCCTTTTATTTGCATGGAGACTTGGCACAGATTTTGTGTGACTCTGGGGATTTCAAAGATATTTATTCCCAGTGTGGTGCTCATGGGTTCTATTACATCTATCAAGGAAGAGTTTCATCTCGGGATTAGTATTTAGTAACGACGTTTTATACATGTAAATACGACAAAAGAATGGGAGGAATGGCTGTATGTTTAGGGAATTAAACAGAGGGACTGTGTGTTATCTGAAGAAAGAGTTTGTTATCGTTCTGATAGCAGATTTTTGCTGGGTGATGACTGCCTTGAAGTAATTTGCAGTGGCTGAACCCCCCCCATGCAAATATACCGTATGTTAGGTAGGTGATAGATAGATACCGTATGTTAGATAGGTGATAGATTAGCGAGTAGTAGAGTGAACGGAGAGCAGAGTGAGGGAATGTAATATCTGATTTTAGAAAGTGTCCTGACTGATTTTGAGATTATTTTGGCCAAGTGTTGCATGGGGGGGGGGGTACTGAAGTTTAGTTTCATGTCTGTGTATTGCCATTAAATTTTCCATCATTGTTAATGCTAATGTTAATATTGGCATTAACAATGTTGATGTTAATATTGCTTATCTGAAGGTGAATTTGGTTTAATGATTTACTTACAAATGCAGTAGATCTTTTCTATGTTTAGTTTGAGTGTCTTGGTTGACGACCATGAATGGACTCTTTTTTTTTATTTATTATAATAGTTTTATTATTATAGTATTTATTATTTTATTATTATAGTATTTAATGTGTGTGGGTCAAGGTGTGACTGGATGAAGGTAGTATCGTCAGCAAATAGGACAGGTTTAAGAATGTTAGAGACATTTGGCAAATCATTGATGCATATTAGAAATAGGAGAGGTCCTCAGATGCTGTCCTGTACTCACCTAATTGTGCTTGCGGGGGTTGAGCTCTGGCTCTTTGGTCCCACCTCTCAACTGTCAATTAACTGATCAGTGTGGCCCTGCTACAGTTAATAGTAGAGGTGGGAGGTAATTTACCTGATTTACCCGAGAACCACTACGCCTACTAGCCTCAATAAGGACAGGAAGCCGGCGGCTTGCTGTCGAAGGTCACCCCATTTGCCTTGATGATCTTTTCCAATTTGATTTTGATATTCAAAAGTGTCTTGGCATTTAAGGCTTCGGTGGGAAGACGGTTCCATGGGTTTATAACCCTGTCGACAATCGGTTTATAACCAGATGCCCAATATATATATATATTATATATATATATATATATATATATATATATATATATATATATATATATATATATATATATATACTGGGCGAACAGCGGCAGATACTCTATCACAGAAGCCTTCCAGAATTTCTTTATTGAAGGTCAGCATTGTTTCAAATGAATAACTGGAACTGAACTCAGAATGTATCAGATTTATAGTTTGTATCAAGAGAGACAACAACGGCACTTTCCTGCACCGTGGAAGATGACAACCTTTCCAATTTCAATCCCTCTTTGTGAAATGCCCGACAGACTACTGGAACATTATCTAACACAGTGCACAGTTACAGCCACAACAGACCACTGGAACACTATCTAACACAGTGCACAGTTACAACCACAACAGACCACTGGAACATTGCCTAACACAGTGCACAGTTACAACCACAACAGATCACTGGAACATTATCTAACACAGTGCACAGTTACAACCACAACAGACTACTGGAACATTATCTAACACAGTGCACAGTTACAGCCACAACAGACCACTGGAACATTATCTAACACAGTGCACAGTTACAGCCACAACAGACCACTGGAACATTATCTAACACAGTGCACAGTTACAGCCACAACAGACCACTGGAACATTATCTAACACAGTGCACAGTTACAGCCACAACAGACCACTGGAACATTATCTAACACAGTGCACAGTTACAGCCACAACAGACCACTGGAACATTATCTAACACAGTGCACAGTTACAGCCACAACAGACCACTGGAACATTATCTAACACAGTGCACAGTTACAAACCCATTAAGATTTCAACTGAGATTCAACAGAGCAGAAGTTGTTGTTAAACACATATGGCAAAATCTTACTGAAGCGATCATACGAGTCATAAATACTCATACTCCGCCCAGCCAGAGGCTTAGGGCCCGCCCAGTGGGCCAGCCAGAGGCTTAGGGCCCGTCCAGTGGGCCAGCCAGAGGCTTAGGGCCCGCGCAGGAATATCCCTGCCCCCCAAAAAATCCCTCCTTTTCCACCTAAGAAGCAAATTAGAGATCAGCCCAAGCGTCGTCTTGAGGCAAAGCTCAACGCCTTAAGCCATATTGATGTTGTGTCCACAGAGCATTCTCTCTCTCTCAAATCATATACACTGATGGTTCCCTACACCGCACCACGGGTGCAGCTGCAAGTGCAGTTGTTCTGACAATAGGCGATGGCTTGTACTTTGAGTGGGGAGTCCGTATAAACAACTGGGCCTCTACCCTTCAGATCGAACTATTTGCCTTGCTCCTTGCACTGAAATGTGTACAAGTCTCCAAATTTGTTACATTAATTGTAAGTGACTCTTTATCATCCTTAAATGCTCTCAACTCTTTAAGACATAACTGAAATATGCTCGTGTCCGAAGCTAGACACAAATACAACAAAATTATTAATGATGGTAACAGAGTCCATTTCATGTGGTCTCCATCTCATGTTGGCCTCCGAATATATGATAGAGCTGATAAGGAGAAATTGAGTATAACTTTTGTCCCAAGAATCTCCCTAGAGATGGAGATTGAGCCTATTCCTTCATCACCTGTTCAACCAACACCCCTGCATGTTCAAGAATAAAGAATTGACAACAAGAGCCACAACTATAACGTCTAGACAAGATGCCACTACTCTATACACCCAAGTCCTCCACCCCAGGACACCTGGCATCTGCACAGGCCCGCGCCACTCTAGTCAACAAGCACCTTCCCGCCAAACACACACCGAAACTACGACGTTGGTACAACGTTCGATCAAGTTTTAACACCTCCTAACCAGTTATAACAACCAATATAGCAAGTTGTAACAACGTTCTAATACGTCATAAACATGTTAAGCCAAGATGTAGCAACTTTATTACAAGCTGTAACAAGCGGAAAATAGAGACAGTTTCGGTTTGTGTTTCCAGGGTTGAGAGTTTGCATCTGCCGGCTTCCAATTATCGTTCCACCAGCGCCATCTGCACGGCTAACCTCACGTGTATATATTGAACCCAGCCCCAAAATCATCTCAAGATAACCTCAAGATAGCCACCATCAGCAGAACACTCTCCAGTGCTCATACCGGCTACATCTGCTCTCACACTACCCCGCGTGGTGTTAGATCTATGCCGTTTGTACGTAGTATTCCAGCACCATTTATTCTGATCTTTAACGTAACGTTAACTTCTTTGTTTGGTTTTGATTTTTTTTGCACCGTGTTCACAGCCAAGTCTTAGAGGAACTATTTTTATTTCATGTAAATTGTTAATATAATTTTTTGTCATAGTAAAGTATTTAAAAGTTTATTCTTTGTACTTTATCCTACAGCTGCCACACCGTGAAGAGATCTACTTACCAGTTTTATTTGCTTTGTTTTAACTTGTTTTTTGGTTAATGTGATTGGCATTCCATCTGCCCTAAAAGCCACTGCTCTATTTCCCATTTTATAGTGTAACCTTGGATTGTCAATGAGCAATCTGAGAGCAGCAGTACACCGAGAACTTCAACAAGATCTTGTAGATCTGAGGCAAAGTGAAATTGACACCAGTAATTCCATCTATCATCATACTATCATGCAAGAGGAGCCACACATCTATGGATCATCCAATAAAATCAGCAGACTTCTAGATGTTACTGCTGCTCGGCTTAGACTCGGTTACAAGTATCTCTGGGAATTCTCATTATCTGCCGATGTAGACCTGACCAAATGTAAACTGTGTCAACAAAATTATTCGCACACCCTCCGTCACTATGTGATGGAGTGCGAAAAGATACGTGAATTCAGAGACAATTCTATAACCAATGTTCCAGCGATGTGTAAATATTTCATTCAAAATGATCTGCTACCAGAAATTTTAGCCAAATATCTCCAGTTTGCTAACATGTAGGTAGTAACTGAGTGATTGTAACCTATCCACCGCTGCCCACTGGATGGGGGGCGGTGTGCAGGACAAACATATCAATTGTGACACTAGCTCTCCACATATGTCAGTTGCTTAATTTAGAACCTGTACTTGAGGTCGATCTCGAACCCATTGTTGATGTGACGACTTATACTGAATTTTGTAACTAGCTCATCAAGATTGTAACTTGCTTAGCTAAATGAATTGTGGGGTTCAGTCCTTGAGCTGCTCTGTGTTGCTCTGTGCTGCTCTGTGGTGCTCTTTGCTGCTCTGTACTGCTCTGTGCTGCTCGTCTGGCATTGTTGCCATGACCTTATATCTCCGACTAACTATACGTGGCTCACTTCAATGACATTCGTATGACTGTGCCAGAACTGCGGCTCTCGTATGGTTTTCTTAAGTGTCCCATGCGAGGCAGTTTTCTGTAACATCTGGTCATTACAGTTTTCTTTTATAAAATTGTTTCTCTCCGGCGTCGAAGCGTCGTGTTGATAATAATAATAATAATAATAATTAAGGCTTATTTAGGTAAAAGTACTTTCACTCATAATGAGTTACAAGTTACGAATGTTGGATTTATAGATAGAACTATTATACACTATGCCTAAAGCCTCTAATATGCACAGCATTACGGGGCATTAAATGCTTTTGAATTTGCTGCTACAAATGCTTGATGTGTTCAGCATGTATTAAGTATTGTTGGTTTATAATGTTCTCGGCGCCTGTAATGTTGTTCTGTAATGTTCCAGCTGTATTTTGTATTCCGAAATATTAATACGTGACATTCTCGGCGCCATTAATGTTTTGAGTCAAATGTTATTGATGACTTGTGTTGGTTAAGTGTCCCTTGAGTTGCTGTTTTATGTAACATCTGGTTACAGAAGTGTTCAGTGCTACAGAAGTGTTCAGTGTATCTAGTCTCCTGCTCCCTGCACCTATCTTCATTACATTTGCTTGGGTTAAACTCTAACAACCATTTGTTCGACCATTCCTGCAGCTTGTCCAGGTCTTCTTGAAGCCTCAAGCTGTCCTCCTCTGTCTTAATCCTTCTCATAATTTTGGCGTCGTCAGCAAACATTGAGAGGAATGAGTCTATACCCTCTGGGAGATCATTTACGTATATCAGAAACAGGATAGGTCCAAGCACAGAGCCCTGTGGGACTCCACTGGTGACTTCACGCCAATCTAAGGTCTCACCCCTCACTATAACTCTCTGCTTCCTATTGCTTAGGTACTCCCTTATCCACTGGAGAGCCCTACCAGTTACTCCTGCCTGTTTCTCCAGCTTATGCATCAACCTTTTATGGGGTACTGTGTCAAAGGCTTTCCGACAGTCTAAACAAATGCAGTCCGCCGAGCCTTCTCTTTTTGCTTAATCTTTGTCACCTGATCGTAGAATTCTATTAAGCCTGTAAGGCAAGATTTACCCTCCCTGAACCCATGTTGATGGGTTGTCACGAAGTCTCTTCTCTCCAGATGTGTTACTAGGTTTTTTCTCACGATCTTCTACATCACCTTGCATGGTATACAAGTTAAGGACACTGGCCTGTAGTTCAGTGCCTCTTGTCTGTCACCCTTTTTGTATATTGGGACTACATTAGCAGTCTTCCATATTTCTGGTAGGTCTCCCGTCTCCAGTGACCTATACACTATGGAGAGTGGCAAACAAAGTGCTCCTGCACATTCTTTCAGTACCCATGTTGAGATTCCGCCTGGACCAACAGCCTTTCTCACGTCTAGTTCTAACAGGTGCCTCTTGACCTCATCTCATGTAATTTCGAACCCTTCCAAGGTCGCTTGGTTTGCTGTCACCTGTCCTAGCGCCGTGACCTCTCCTTGTTCTATTGTAAAGACCTCCTGGAACCTCTTGTTAAGTTCTTCACACACATCTTTGTCATTCTCTGTGTACCTGTACTCGCCCACCCTAAGTTTCATCACCTGTTCCTTCACTGTTGTCTTCCTCCTGATGTGACTGTATAGTAGCTTTGGTTCAGTCTTGGCTTTGTTAGCTATATCATTTTCATACCTTTTCTCAGCTGCTCTTCTCACACTAACATACTCGTTCCTGGTTCTCTGGTATCTCTCTCTACTTTCTGGTGTTCTGTTATTACGAAAGTTCCTCCATGCCCTTTTGTTCAGCTCCTTTGCTTTCATACATTCCCTATTAAACCACGGATTCTTCCTTTGCTTCTCTGTTTTTTCCTGTTGGGCTGGGACAAACCTGCTTACAGCCTCCTGACATTTTTGGATGACATAGTCCATCATGTCTTGTACGGACTTGGTTCCGAGTTCTGTGTCCCAATGTATATCCCTTAGGAATTTTCTAATTTCCTCATAGTTTCCCTTTCGGTACGCCAGCCCTTTGTTTCCCAGTTCTTTTTTGGGGGTGATAATTCCTAGCTCAACCAGGTACTCAAAGCTCAATACACTATGATCACTCATTCCCAAGGGGGCTTCCAACTTAACTTCCCTTATATCCGACTCATTTAGGGTAAATATCAGATCAAGCTCGATCAAGAACTCTGAATAAAAATCATTCAAGAACATAAACGGTAAGACTGGGTACAGCACTAACACTCTCTGGGTACAGCACTAACACACTCTGGGTACAGCACTAACACACTCTGGGTACAGCACTAACACACTCTGGGTACAGCACTAACACACTCTGGGTACAGCACTAACACACTCTGGGTACAGCACTAACACACTCTGGGTACAGCACTAACACACTCTGGGTACAGCACTAACACACTCTGGGTACAGCACTAACACACTCTGGGTACAGCACTAACACACTCTGGGTACAGCACTAACACACTCTGGGTACAGCACTAACACACTCTGGGTACAGCACTAACACACTCTGGGTACAGCACTAACACACTCAGGGTACAGCACTAACACACTCTGGGTACAGCACTAACACACTCTGGGTACAGCACTAACACACTCAGGGTACAGCACTAACACACTCTGGGTACAGCACTAACACACTCTGGGTACAGCACTAACACACTCTGGGTACAGCACTAACACACTCTGGGTACAGCACTAACACACTCTGGGTACAGCACTAACACACTCTGGGTACAGCACTAACACACTCTGGGTACAGCACTAACACACTCTGGGTACAGCACTAACACACTCTGGGTACAGCACTAACACACTCTGGGTACAGCACTAACACACTCTGGGTACAGCACTAACACACTCTGGGTACAGCACTAACACACTCTGGGTACAGCACTAACACACTCAGGGTACAGCACTAACACACTCTGGGTACAGCACTAACTCACTCAGGGTACAGCACTAACTCACTCTGGGTACAGCACTAACTCACTCTGGGCACAGCACTAACACACTCTGGGTACAGCACTAACACACTCTGGGTACAGAACTAACACACTCAGGGTACAGCACTAACACACTCTGGGTACAGCACTAACACACTCTGGGTACAGCACTAACACACTCTGGGTACAGCACTAACACACTCAGGGTACAGCACTAACACACTCTGGGTACAGCACTGACACACTCTGGGTACAGCACTAACACACTCAGGGTACAGCACTAACACACTCAGGGTACAGCACTAACACACTCAGGGTACAGCACTAACACACTCTGGGTACAGCACTAACACACTCTGGGTACAGCACTAACACACTCTGGGTACAGCACTAACACACACTGGGTACAGCACTAACACACTCAAGGTACAGCACTAACACACTCTGGGTACAGCAATAACACACTCAGGGTACAGCACTAACACACTCTGGGTACAGCACTAACTCACTCAGGGTACAGCACTAACACACTCTGGGTACAGCACTAACACACTCAGGGTACAGCACTAACACACTCTGGGTACAGCACTAACACACTCTGGGTACAGCACTAACACACACTGGGTACAGCACTAACACACTCAAGGTACAGCACTAACACACACAAGGTACAGCACTAACACACTCAAGGTACAGCACTAACACACTCAAGGTACAGCACTAACACATTCTGGGCACAGCACTAACTCACTCTGGGTACAGCACTAACACACTCTGGGTACAGCACTAACACACTCTGGGTACAGCACTAACACACTCTGGGTACAGCACTAACACACACTGGGTACAGCACTAACACACACTGGGTACAGCACTAACACACTCTGGGTACAGCACTAACACACACTTAGTATAGCACTAACACACTCAGGGTACAGCACTAACACACTCTGGGCACAGCACTAACACACTCTGGGTACAGCACTAACACACACTGGGTACAGCACTAACACACTCTGGGTACAGCACTAACACACTCTGGGTACAGCACTAACACACTCTGGGTACAGCACTAACACACTCTGGGTACAGCACTAACACACTCTGGGTACAGCACTAACACACTCTGGGTACAGCACTAACACACTCTGGGTACAGCACTAACACACTCTGGGTACAGCACTTAACACACTCTGGGTACAGCACTAACCACTCTGGGTACAGCACTAACACACTCTGGGTAGAGCACTAACACACTCTGGTACAGCACTAACACACTCTGGGTACAGCACTAACACTCAGGGTACAGCACTAACACACTCTGGGTACAGCATAACACACTCAGGGTACAGCACTAACACACTCAGGGTACAGCACTAACACACACTAGTATAGCACTAACACACTCAGGGTACAGCACTAACACACTCGGGTACAGCACTAACACACTCTGGGTACAGCACTAACACACTCTGGGTACAGTACTAAATCACTTGGGTACAGCACTAACACACTCTGGGTTACAGCACTAACACACCTCTGGGTACAGCACTAACACACTCTGGGTACAGCACTACACACTCTGGGTACAGCACTAACACACTCTGGGTACAGCACTAACACACTTGGGTACAGCACTAACACACTCTGGGTACAGCACTAACACACTCTGGGATAGCACTAACACACTTGGGTACAGACTAACACACTCTGGGTACAGCACAAGAAAAATACACGACCCTAATAACCCAATAACTACTTTTGATCTCACTGTGTAATATCTCATGTAGAGTAGAACAGCAACACTTTGTTGGTATACCTAATTTTGCTACATAAAAGGTAACCTAAGTGTTACTTCTGTAACACTGAACACTTCTGTAACACTCAACACTTCTGTAACATCAACACTTCTGTAACACTCAACACTTCTGTAACACTCAACACTTCTGTAACACTCAACACTTCTGTAACACTCAACACTTCTGTAACACTCAACACTTCTGTAACACTCAACACTTCTGTAACACTCAAAACTTCGTAAAACTCAACACTTCTGTAACACTCAACACTTCGTAACACTCAACACTTCTGTAACACTCAACACTTCTGTAACACTCAACACTTCTGTAACACTCAACACATCTGTAACACTCAAACACTTCTGTACACTCAACACTTCTGTAACCAGATGTTACAGAAAACAGCAACTCAGGGACACTTAACCATCACAAGTCATCATAACATTTGACTCAAACATTAATGGCGCCGAGAATGTCACGTATTAATATTACGGAATACAAATACAGCTGGAACATTACAGAGCAACATT
>WNGS01158428.1:70275-82816 GCA_020271785.1 Procambarus virginalis
AGAAGCTTCTAGAAGGATTTGTTAATTAAAAAAATTATTGGAACATTGATTCAATATCCGGTAGGGATTATAAATCGAATCCTTAATAAGAATCAGTAGTGCTAGCAAGTACTACTTATAATCTTTATAAGAACATAAGAACAAAGGCAACTGCAGAAGGCCTATTGGCCCATACGAGGCAGCTCCTATTTATAACCACCCAATCCCACTCATATACATGTCCAACCCATGCTTGAAACAATCGAGGGACCCCACCTCTACAATGTTACGCGGCAATTGGTTCCACAAATCAACAACCCTGTTACTGAACCAGTATTTACCCAAGTCTTTCCTAAATCTAAACTTATCCAATTTATACCCATTGTTTGCGTTCTGTCCTGTGTTGATACTTTCAATACCCTATTAATATCCCCTTTGTTATGTCCATTCATCCACATGTAAACCTCTATCATGTCACCCCTAACTCTTCGCCTCTCCAGTGAATGCAACTTAAGCTTTTTTAATCTTTCTTCATATGAAAGATTTCTAATTTGGGGAATTAACTTAGTCATGGCGCATTATGGTACAGTTGAATAACAGATGTTGCCTAAAAACTACATATCTACATATTTATATCCTATATCTAATTATATTATAATCACATCTTATCTCAATCATAAGTTTAGGCTGTAAAAATAATCAATCAATATACATAGAAGACTACCGTGCTCTGGGAGCATGGTAGGGACATTTGGGAGGAGAAGCGCCCATGAGAGCCAGAAGCGACCACACGTTTGTTGACAACTGTGAACACATGTGACGGATCCTTAGCAAACATTACCAGCTCAAGGACACCTTATCTAATATCATTATCACCAGTGAACACTCTCTAGAACTGGGGGAGTACCTGGACAATATCTACAAGGAAAATCCTAGAACATTTATATAAATTAAGAGTGTATAGTGGAGCTCACAGTGACATGGTCTCCACCACCTTCATTCCTAATCTTCATCAACTATCATTCTTCTGCAACTGCAGGGACAATCACGTAGCAACGCTACCAGATCATCATACAGCAAAGCTGTGATATAAAATATCGTGCCTAAACTCATGACAAGAGAGTTAATCAGCCTGGCAAACTGTCAGACAAGGCACCCGGCTGGCAGGGAAGTATATTGAAGGTTATGTTGGTATATGGTTGGCCAATTGTATGCTTGTGTGACTTTAATATACCCTATAAATCTGTCTGTCGGTTATAAAGCGAGGCAACGCCTCATACCTCAGTAAGTTTATTAATATAATAGTGTAGCTGTGAATCTTATCCAAGAACTAGACCTCATGAGTATCCATTTGTGTCAGAAAAAGATTCAGCCGCAATAAATAAACAAGACCTCATAAGTGTCCATGGTGTTGGAAGAGATTCAGTCAAGCTGACTGTACTTCATCATATTAATTGAATATAAATAAATTGCATATATACTTGAATATATAAATTAAGTTAACAATTGCTTGCTTAGTTATTTTTTAAGTAATCATATAAGTTCATTTAATTGCATATAATTTTTAGTACTTAGTTAACAGTACTTAGACCATATTTAGGGTCATTTATCATACTTCAACAATTTACTATTTAAATTGTTTATAGTATAAGTGTATTGGCTGTTAATAGCTAAGGTGCTAGGCTAGACTGTGTATGTTTAAATCTCTGATTTAAACAGAGCCAGTATTCAGTCAAATAACTGAATTTATTCAATCTTATCCTTGTATAAAATACAAGCTGATGTGAGATACCTGTTGGCAGGTGGACTGTGGATCTTCAATCAACCTATCAACTAAATCATTCACCCACCTGCCCCTTACAGCCCACAATCTGTCATTAGGAAATGAGGAGCTAGGATTTACAACCCTAGCTAGAGATTTTAGTTGAATTAATTTGCAGACAGTAATTTTTAATTTAGTTCAGTACAAGTTCCTGGTAGTCTCCTCTTATATCAATCCCAGCAGGTTTTTCCCACAGTCATCAAAATGTAGTCATCAATATGTAGTCATTAAAATGTAATCATCAATATTTATTCATCAATGTGTAATCATCAATATCACATCTCCGATATGTTATCGGGAACATCAATAGCAGTCTCCGAGGCATAGTGGTAAGATGCTCGCCTGGCGTTCCGCGAGCGTTTGGTCCCGGGTTCGTATCGCTGCCGGGGAGGATTTACTGGGCGCAAATACTAAACTGTAGCCTCTGTTTAACTCAAGGTGTAAAATGGGTACTTGGTTGTCAAACAATTCTTCGCGGGGGTCGAATACCGAAACTACGATATAGATACAGTGTTCGAACAAGTTTTAACAACTGACCAGTTATAACAACCAATATAGCAAGTTGTAACAACGTTCTAATACATCATAAACACGTTAAGCCAAGATGTAACAACTTTATTACAAGTTGTAACAAGCGGAAAATAGAGACAGTTTCGAGTTGTGTTTCCAGGGTACAGAAGATTAAGAACTTGCCCGAAACGCTACGCATAATAGTGGCTGTACAAGAATGTAAGAAATCTTGTAAATGCAGCATCTTAGGACCTCTCCTATTTCTTATATACATTATTGATTTACCAAATGTCTCTAACATTCTATTGTTGGCTGTCAAACCCATTTCATAGCTCTGAAAATTCCACCATCACCTCTAGATAAGAAATTTAACATTCTTAAACCTATTCTATTTCTTGACGATACCACCTTCATCTATTCTGACCCCAACCCACACACTAAATAGTAGTGGTTGTAGGCATCCATCAGTCTCAGGAGACTATGGAGTTGTCCTCTGGTTGTCGGTCTGGAGTGGCCTCTCCAGGGTGCAAAGCCAGGGTAGGTTGATACGGGGGAGAAGCTGTCACCCATGCAGCAGGTCTCAGGTCTCTACGTTGCTGAAATATTTCAATGGAAAGGCAAACGCCAATACGCTTGGTTCCAGCGCCTTCGCAGGAACTGCCAGAACAAGGTTGAATTCAATAAACTAATTGCCTAAGGGGCTCCAGCTCCAGGGCCCAGATTCACGGAGCAGTTACGTAAGTACTTACGAACATGTACATCTTTTCTCATTTTTTGACGGCTTTTGTTACATTTATTAAACCGTTTACAAGCATGAAAACTTGCCAATCAACTGTTGTTATTGTTATAAACAGCCTCCTGGTGCTTCGGGGCTCATTAACTGTTTAAAAATTGTAAACAAAGCCGCCAATGATTGAGAAAAGATGTACAGGTTCGTAAGTGCTTGCGTAACTGCTTCGTGAATCTGGCCCCTGATTTTTCCTCGAGGGGGTGACTCCTGAAGCCCCTCCCATGAATGAGTATGGCCGCGAGGCAGCGAAGGTTTGAGATCAGGGTGAACACACTAAATTATGTTGTAAATAATGAATAAAAAAAACCGAGTCTACTCATGGATGTCAACCATCAAACTCACACTAAACATAGAAAACACCTACATTTTATTTGGTAGTAAATCATCAAACCAAATTCAACTTCATATAATGTTAACATTAACAATAAATATGCTGAAAAGTTCCATGGCCTCTACATAGACAAGTGGCTGAACTTCAGCACCCACACACAACACATAGCTAAAAAAAATCTCAGACACTGTTGGTATACTTCATGGAATCAGATATTAAGTTCCAAACTCTGCTCTCCTCTCATTGTACTACGCACTAATCTATCCCCTATCTTACATACGTTATCTGTGCATGGGGATTCACCCACTACAAGTTAAGGTTAGGTTAGGTTAGGTTCGGTTAGGTTAGGTTAGGTTAGGTTAGGTTAGGTTAAGCCCATCATCACTCAGCCAAAATGTGCTATCAGAACAATAACAAACTCTGTCTTCAGACAACACACAACCCCTCTGTTTAAGCTGGCGATGAGTCACAATAACGTGGCTAAAGTATGTTGACCAGACCACACACTAGAAGGTGAAGGGACGACGACTCTGTTTAAGTCCCTTAACACGCTCAACATACTCTCTACACATTCTCTTGTGCTATTTACATGTACAGAACTGTTATACTCTACATATATACTTTAAAGGATCCCAGTGGCACAGTCGGGTTCGTTCACGACTCACAAAATCAAGAATTCCGGGCTCGAATCCCATGCGGGACAGAAACGGTTGGGCTCATTTCGTATCACCTAATGCAGCTGTTCACCTAGCAGTGAGTAGGTACTCAGGAGTCAGCTTGTTGTGGGGATGCATCCTGGGTGGGGTCAGTAATTTGACCTGGGAAGGGGTGGAATGACCTCGATATAAGCCTAACGTGTATGAATACACTGGCTTCCTGTCCCTTGAGACAATGAATTATTAATTATTAAAATCTTGTTCCTAAGTGCTAATCCTGAACTGAAACTCTTCCTGGATAGATGTAACAGAGCCCATGAGCACCACACCAGAAATAAATAATTTATTTATTTTATTTATTTATTTATATACATGAAGGTACATTCGGTTGTGAGAATACATAGCAGAGTATTTACAATCTTGTAAAGCCACTAGTACGCGCAGCGTTTCGGGCAGGTCCTTAATCTAACAGGTAATTTTAAGTAGATATAAATATATATCTTTGATATCCCCAGCCTCAAAGTAAATATGTGCAAATGCTCCATGCAAATAAAAGGACATATAATAGTCTATGGAACTCACTCCCTCATGATTTAAAAAAATTGTCCAACCTATGTCTTATTTAAAAGTCAAACTAAAAAGTACCTAATTTCATGCTCAAAGTTTCCTACCTGGGCTTCAAACATTGTATCTTGTACTACCCACTCTCACCAATATTGGTACTGAAGACATATGCTACTTCACCAAGGGTAATAAATCCTATCAATATATATTTGTAATTATTATATTAAAGTCAAATTTTGCTACAATGTGTCTCCTAACAAAGTTATGTGTTAGATTAACCACCAACAGGAAAAGCTATATGCGTGTTAATGTTTTTTTAAGGAGTGTAAGAACACCAATGTTATTAAGTACGCTCACTAACCCATTGTACCTTCTTGTTAGAAATATATATAAAAATAAAATAATAAAATAATTGCTGATTTGTCATAAGTAATTAGGGGTCGTAGATAATTTTGGGTAGTAGAACCCTCAGGAACAGATAATATAGGTGACATGACGATAGTATCAAAATCAGATAGTGTCTGATTTTATAAATAATATTCCTATAGATTTCTTTTCTTTGCTGTTTTTAGTGTATGTCATTGAAAAATCAACTTATTATCAGTGAGAATATCAAGGAATTAACCATTTACTCTGTTTTTACTGATTTGGATTTTGTTAATTTCGAGGTTAATTTGATAAGTGGAATTTTACCAAACAAATCTTTCATTGATATTCAAAGGTGATAAAGTCTTTGATTCACTCATTGGTTAGCCAACTGTTGTAGGGTTACCTCCTGGGAAGGGTCATCTTGAGATGATTTCGGGGCTTTAGTGTCCCCGCGGCCCGGTCCTCGACCAGGCCTCCACCCCCAGGAAGCAGCCCGTGACAGCTGACTAACACCCAGGTACCTATTTTACTGCTAGGTAACAGGGGCATAGGGTGAAAGAAACTCTGCCCCATTGTTTCTCGCCTGCGCCCGGGATCGAACCCGGGACCACAGGATCACAAGTCCAGTGTTCTGTCCGCTCGGTCGACCGGCTCCCCTGAGTAGGTGAGTAGGCGAGGGTGAGTAGCTCGATCTTGTGAGGACCTTGATATAAGCCCGAAGTATATACATTTACAGACTGCTTGTCCCCCAACAAAATAAATAAGTCATCCCACAGGACAATCATAGAAAACGTGACCCCAGCTTTCACGATCCGGAACAATCAGCTGACGCCACGAACACAACACGATTGTCTGATTCTCCCTGGATGCTCGACTCCTGATTCACCCTTGACGTGACGAGGAGGTTCGACTCCTGGTCGAACATGGAATGGTATATCTATTCCAGCCCGTCCTCCAAACAAAGATCCAAAAGTGATTCCATCCACCCGCCAACCCCCAGCTGTTTATGAGTGAAAAACGGTTTACACGCGACTCACAACTGATGACGTTCGAACACTTCCGGAACAAGTGTTTCACTGACGACTGGTGTTCGAACCACAACACTGTAAATGCTTCACCCACGTACTACAAATACAAATAATCGCCAACAGAACCTAAACACCTAACCTAACCTATGACTATATATACATAATATGCTAATATATTATAATATTAATTTATATTTGAGAAAATTCTTGTTTGAATGAACAGTATGTTAAAATTCATGAATGCGTCTGTGGGGTCGACCGTGGATGGAAGGACTTAAGTCGAGGACGGGTTGATATCTATCATAACACTGTGCCCTGACTGGTGACTGAACCCTACTGTGACTGGTGACTGACCTCCCTACTGTGACTGGTGACTGACCCTCCCTACTGGACTGGTGACTGACCCTCCTATAGTGACCGGTGACTGACCCTCCTACTGTGACCGGTGACTGACCCTCCCTACTGTGACTGGTGACTGACCCTCCTACTGTGACTGGTGACTGACCCTCCCTACTGTGACCGGTGACTGACCCTCCCTACTGTGACGGTGACTGACCCTCCTACTGTGACTGGTGACTGACCCACCCTACTGTGACTGGTGATGACCCTCCCTACTGTGACCGGGACTGACCTCCTACTGTGACGGTGACGAACCACCCTACTGTGACTGGTGACTGACCCCCCCCTACTGTGACCGGTGACTGACCCCTACTGTGACCGGTGACTGACCCTCCCTACTGTGAACCGGTGGACTGACCCTCCCTACTGTGACCGGTGACTGACCCTCCTACTGTGACCGGTGACTGACCCTCCCTACTGTGCCGGTGACTGACCCTCCCTACTGTGACCGGTGACTGACCTCCCTACTGTGACCGGTGATGACCCTCCCTACTGTGACTGGTGATGACCCTCAATCTGTGACCGGTGATGACCCTCCCTTGTGACCGGTGACTGGACCCTCCTACTGTGACCGGTGACTGACCTCCCTACTGTGACGGTGACGACCCTCCTACTGTGACGGTGACTGACCCTCCCTACTGTGACCGGTGACTGACCCACCCTACGTGATGGTGACTGACCCCCCTACTGTGACTGGTGACTGACCCTCCCTACTGTGACTGGTGATGACCTCCCTACTGTGACTGGTGACTGACCCTCCCTACTGTGACTGGTGACTGACCCTCCTACTGTGACTGGTGACTGACCCTCCCTACTGTGACTGGTGACTGACCCTCCCTACTGTGACTGGTGACTGACCCTCCCTACTGTGACCGGTGACTGACCCTCCCTACTGTGACCGGTGACTGACCCTACCTACTGTGACCGGTGACTGACCCTACTGTGACCGGTGACTGACCCTCCCTACTGTGACCGGTGACTGACCCTACCTACTGTGACCGGTGACTGACCCTCCCTACTGTGACCGGTGACTGACCCTCCCTACTGTGACCGGTGACTGACCCTCCCTACTGTGACCGGTGACTGACCCTCCCTACTGTGACTGGTGACTGACCCTCCCTACTGTGACTGGTGACTGACCCTCCCTACTGTGACCGGTGACTGACCCTCCCTACTGTGACCGGTGACTGACCCTACCTACTGTGACCGGTGACTGACCCTACTGTGACCGGTGACTGACCCACCCTACTGTGACCGGTGACTGACCCTCCCTACTGTGACCGGTGACTGACCCTCCCTACTGTGACTGGTGACTGACCCTCCCTACTGTGACCGGTGACTGACCCTCCCTACTGTGACCGGTGACTGACCCTCCCTACTGTGACCGGTGACTGACCCTCCCTACTGTGACTGGTGACTGACCCTCCCTACTGTGACCGGTGACTGACCCTCCCTACTGTGACTGGTGACTGACCCTCCCTACTGTGACCGGTGACTGACCCACCCTACTGTGATTGGTGACTGACCCTCCCTACTGTGACCGGTGACTGACCCACCCTACTGTGACCGGTGACTGACCCACCCTACTGTGACCGGTGACTGACCCTCCCTACTGTGACTGGTGACTGACCCTCCCTACTGTGACCGGTGACTGACCCTCCCTACTGTGACCGGTGACTGACCCTCCCTACTGTGACTGGTGACTGACCCTACCTACTCAAGCAGGACAAGCGCATCTTTCTCGCCTTGTCCTGACGCTTCGCGATTCATTCCTTGCGAAAGACTGACCATTACATTTCTTACATTAATGGCAAATAAGTAATGGTAATATCATCTCACAGACATAATAACATAGGATAAAAAGCCACACTTGTGTATTTGTGAAATTTATGTTAAGAAATTACATCAGGTCATTCGCACTGTCCTGTGTACTACGGGCTCGCCATAGCCCGTGCTGCTTGGAACTTTTTGTTCCATGTAGCGAATCTTAAACAACAACAACTGTCCTGAGTGTTTTATGAAGGTCTGAGTGTGTGGTTAAGACGAGACTTACATCTCCACGTCTAATGAAGCTGTTACCTTGGTTGCATTTTAAAAGGATTTTTATATACACTTAGAGTACAGTCTTGGTTTTAATGGCCAGTTACAGGCTGTGAAGCTGGCTTCTAGCCACATCTTTTCTGACTAACACCAGGTACCTATTTTACTGCTAGGTATCAGGGGCATAGGGTGAAAGAAACTGTGCCCATTGTTTCTCGCCGGCGCCTGGGATCGAACCCAGGACCACAGGATCACAAGTCCAGCGTGCTGTCCGCTCGGCCGACCGGCTCCCTAATACCATACTGTATTATCCCATACAGTAAAGACCTTACATCTGCCTGAAAACAGCAGAACACAAAGTCAAATGTATTCTGTACTGTATAATAATATTAATACAAAAAATATCAATAAATTTACATTCTAATATTTAATTGAATAGTTTTGTAATTGATATCTCTATACTTCAAACATTGCTGAAGTATGTTTGAAGAGTTTGTGGCTACAGTCTTTGCACTGCAGGCGAGGAGTCACAATAACGTGGCTGAAGTATGTTGACCAGACCACACACTAGAAAGTGAAGGGACGACGACGTTTCGGTCCGTCCTGAACCATTCTCAAGTCGATTGAGTTGATCAAAACAATCGACTTGAGAATGGTCCAGGACGGACCGAAACGTCGTCGTCCCTTCACCTTCTAGTGTGTGGTCTGGTCAACATAACTCTAACCTCTCCTCGTAACTTTTGTTCTTCAGTTTCAAAAGTTGCACATGTTGAAGCTTTTATAGTTTCTTGAAGTGCTTCTTAAGATATGGGCACCGTACAACTGCTGCATATTCCAGCTTTAGTCTAAGTGTGAGCTACAGTGTGAGTCTGAAACATAAGGGTAGAAACTATGAAGACGAAATTTGGTCCTTTTTGGTTTTACTTTTGAATACAGCAAAGGTTTGCCAATTTTTAATTCATCAGGGAGTGAGTTCCATAGTACGTGTCCTTTTATTTGCATGGAGACTTGGCACAGATTTTGTGTGACTCTGGGGATTTCAAAAATGATATTTATTCCCAGTGTGGTGCTCATGGGTTCTGTTACATCTATCAAGGAAGAGTTTCATCTCGGGATTAGTATTTAGTAACGACGTTTTATACATGTAAATACGACAAAAGAATGGGAGGAATGGCTGTATGTTTAGGGAATTAAACAGAGGGACTGTGTGTTATCTGAAGAAAGAGTTTGTTATCGTTCTGATAGCAGATTTTTGCTGGGTGATGACTGCCTTGAAGTAATTTGCAGTGGCTGAACCTCCCCATGCAAATATACCGTATGTTAGGTAGGTGATAGATAGATACCGTATGTTAGGTAGGTGATAGATAGATACCGTATGTTAGATAGGTGATAGATTAGCGAGTAGTAGAGTGAACGGAGAGCAGAGTGAGGGAATGTAATACCTGATTTTAGAAAGTGTCCTGACTGATTTTGAGATTATTTTGGCCAAGTGTTGCATTGGGGGGGGGGGGGGGTACTGAAGTTTAGTTTCATGTCTGTGTATTGCCATTAAATTTTCCATCATTGTTAATGCTAATGTTAATATTGGCATTAACAATGTTGATGTTAATATTGCTTATCTGAAGGTGAATTTGGTTTAATGATTTACTTACAAATGCAGTAGATCTTTTCTATGTTTAGTTTGAGTGTCTTGGTGACGTCCATGTATGGACTCTTCTTTTTTTATTTATTATAATATTATTTAATGTGTGTGGGTCAAGGTGTGACTAGATGAAGGTAGTATCGTCAGCAAATAGGACAGGTTTAAGAATGTTAGAGACATTTGGCAAATCATTGATGCATATTAGAAATAGGAGAGGTCCTCAGATGCTGTCCTGTACTCACTTAATTGTGCTTGCGGGGGTTGAGCTCTGGCTCTTTGGTCCCACCTCTCAACTGTCAATTAACCGATCAGTGTGGCACTGCTACAGTTAATAGTAGAGTAGAGAGGTAATTTACCTGATTTACCTGAGAACCACTACGCCTACTAGCCTCAATAAGGACAGGAAGCCGGCGGCTTGCTGTCGAAGGTCACCCCATTTGCCTTGATGATCTTTTCCAATTTGATTTTGATATTCAAAAGTGTCTTGGCATTTAAGGCTTCGGTGGGAAGACGGTTCCATGGGTTTATAACCCTTTCGACAATCGGTTTATAACCAGATGCCCAATATATATATATATATATATATATATATATATATATATATATATATATATATATATATAATATATATATATATATATATATATATATATATATATATATATATATATATATATATATATATATATATATATATACTGGGCGAACAGCGGCAGATACTCTATCACAGAAGCCCTCCAGAATTTCTTTATTGAAGGTCAGCATTGTTCCAAATGGACAACTAAAACTGGAACTGAACTCAGAATGTATCAGATTTATAGTTTGTATCAAGAGAGACAACAACGGCACTTTCCTGCACCGTGGGAGATGACATCCTTTCCAATTTTAATCCCACTTTGTGAAATGCCCGACAGACCACTGGAGCATTATCTAACACAGTGCACAGTTACAGCCACAACAGACCACTGGAGCATTATCTAACACAGTGCACAGTTACAGCCACAACAGACCACTGGAGCATTATCTAACACAGTGCACAGTTACAGCCACAACAGACCACTGGAACATTATCTAACACAGTGCACAGTTACAAACCCATTAAGATTTCAACCGAGATTCAACAGAGCAGAAGAAGTTGTTAAATACATATGGCAAAATCTTACTGAAGCGATCATACGAGTCATAAATACTCATACTCCGCCCAGCCAGAGGCTTAGGGCCCGCGCAGGAATATCCCTGCCCCCCAAAAAATCCCTCCTTTTCCACCTAAGAAGCAAATTAGAGATCAGCCCAAGCGTCGTCTTGAGGCAAAGCTCAACGCCTTAAGCCATATTGATGCTCTGTCCACAGAGCATTCTCTCTCTCAAATCATATACACTGATGGTTCCCTACACCGCACCACGGGTGCAGCTGGAAGTGCAGTTGTTCTGACAATGGGCGATGGCTTGTACTTTGAGTGGGGAGTCCGTATAAACAACTGGGCCTCTACCCTTCAGACCGAACTATTTGCCTTGCTCCTTGCACTGAAATGCGTACAAGTCTCCAAACTTGATACTTTAATTGTAAGTGACTCTTTATCATCCTTAAATGCTCTCAACTCTTTAAGACATAACTGAAATATGCTCGTGTCCGAAGCTAGACACAAATACAACAAAATTATTAATGATGGTAACAGAGTCCATTTCATGTGGTCTCCATCTCATGTGGGCCTCCGAATATATGATAGAGCTGATAAGGAGAAATTGAGTATAACTTTTGTCCCGAGAATCTCCATAGAGATGGAGATTGAGCCTATTCCTTCATCACCTGTTCAACCAACACCCCTGCATGTTCAAGAATAAAGAATTGACAACAAGAACCACAACTATAACGTCTAGACAAGATGCCACTACTCTCTACACCCAAGTCCTCCACCCCAGGACACCTGGCATCTGCACAGGCCCGCGCCACTCTAGTCAACAAGCACCGTGATACTATGCATCTGCCGGCTTAAAATGATCGTTCCACCAGCGCCATCTGCACGGCTAACCTCACGTGTATATATTGAACCCAGCCCCGAAATCATCTCAACAAAACCTCAAGATAACATCAAGATAGCCACCATCAGCAGAATACTCTCTAGTGCTCATACCGGCTACATCTGCTCTCACACTACCCCGCGTGGTGTTAGATCTATGCCGTTTGTACGTAGTATTCCAGCACCATTTATTCTGATCTTTAACGTAACGTTAACTTCTTTGTTTGGTTTTGATTTTTTTTGCACCGTGTTCACAGCCAAGTCTTAGAGGAGCTATTTTTATTTCATGTAAATTGTTAATATAATTTTTTGTCATAGTAAAGTATTTAAAAGTTTATTCTTTGTACTTTATCCTACAGCTGCCACACCGTGAAGAGATCTACTTACCAGTTTT
>WNGS01158430.1:14773-25680 GCA_020271785.1 Procambarus virginalis
CTCACCAGATATCAAGAAGCCTTTCATCCTCCATGTCGACGCCAGTGGTACCGGCATGGAAGTGTCTTAATGCAGCAGCGAGGCGAGGAGGTTTACCTGTCAGCTACTACAGTTACAAGTTGAAGCTCATCAGAAGAAATACAGTACTATAGAGAAGGAACTCCTGTCCATCGTCCTGAGCTTACAACACTTTGCACCATATCTGCACGGTGCTAGGTCCACTACCATCTATTCGGACCACAACCCTCTGAGATTTTTACATCAAGCCCAATTTAATAACCAACGTCTGCTGCGATGGGCTTTATATCTTCAAGGCTTCAACTTAAAGATCTGCTACATCAAGGGGCCTGATAACATCATCGCTGATGCCCTCTCCAGAGTGCATGAGGTAGAGGCAGCTCCACCTCCCACTCTACCTCCAGTGGACGTGATTCACCGAAACGGCAGGCTTCGGGGGAGAGTTGTGACGATAATCTCTTATCAGAGATTTAGCCTGCCATTTCTGCGAATCACTCCTGTCCTCATCAACATAAAAGATACGTTTTGTAGTGGCTAAACGTATTATAAGCTCGCCACACGTACCAGCAACTCCCTCCTTCCCCCCACTGCTGCACCTGGTCGACGCGCCGAACCTGCAACGGCCTAACTAGCGACTGCGACCATCCAGCTTCCTCATTGGCCGCCAACCAACACTCCACTCCGGCTCCCCGCCAATCACAAGACCTCACCAGTTATTGTTGGAGTCCCTTACGTTTCTGCCAGCCAGAATATTGTGTGCTCGCAAGCTGTGAACTCCTAAGTGACTCACTCTGTGTGGTCAAGTAGAGGTTCATAGTTAGTGCATATATTCCAGCATTCATATTTTGCTTACTTGTATATCAATTCTCCTCCCCATTAACGTAATCTATTTTCATGTTTATATTGTTTATTGTTTTTGCCAGTAAGCCAAGTTTTTGCATTTATTTCAATTTGTGTTTTCTTATTGTTATTAAAATCCATATTTTTTATTATTGCTTTTCGTCTTTACAACCTTACCACAGATTACCAAATCACGCAGTCATTCTTTTTTTTCTCTTTTTTTTCCTTTTCTTTTTTTTATTATTATATGTGGCCCAGCACTGACAACTGCTAGTTGGAAGACTGCCGACCACCATTTCCAGCCCGTTACCGTCCCAATAATTAATTATATATATATATATATATAATATAATATATATATATATATATATATATATAATATATAAATAATATATCGCATGTAAGGATACTGCTTGACAGTATGTATGAGTGTGTCCAGCTGCTGGACACTTTTCATTACCAGAAGAGTGGCAGTGTTGACTGCGTCAAGGTCACTGCAAGATTCAGGGACTTATAAAGCTCTCCTAAGGTCGTTTGTTGCTTAACATTCAAGGAGATGGTGAAGTAGTGGCTTTTCTGTGACTGACAGAAAAATACATTCCCACTCTCTGGGCTCAGTAATATCCGGCTCGGCTTGAAGGAACACAGACTGAGGAAGGGGTGGGGCCGGCCACAGCTTGAAGGAACACAGACCGAGGATGGGGTGGGGCTGGCCACAGCTTGAAGGAACACAGCCTGAGGATGGGGTGGGGCTGGCCTCAGCTTGAAGGAACACAGACCGAGGATGGGGTGGGCTGGCCTCAGCTTGAAGGAACACAGACCGAGGATGGGGTGGGGCCGGCCACAGCTTGCAGGAACACAGACTGAGGATGGGGTGGGGCCGGCCACAGCTTGAAGGAACACAGACTGGTGATGGGGTGGGGCGACCACAGCTTGAAGTAACACAGACCGAGGATGGGTGGGGCCGGCCTCAGCTTGAAGGAACACAGTCTGAGGATGGGGTGGGGCGACCACAGCTTGAAGGAACACAGACCGAGGATGGGGTGGGGCGACCACAGCTTGAAGGAACACAGACTGAGGATGGGGGGGGCCGGCCACAGCTTGAAGGAACACAGACTGAGGATGGGGTGGGGCGACCTCAGCTTGAAGGAACACAGTCTGAGGATGGGGTGGGGCGACCACAGCTTGAAGCAACACAGACCGAGGATGGGGTGGGGCCGGCCACAGCTTGAAGGAACACAGACTGAGAATGGGGTGGGGCGACCACAGCTTGAAGTAACACAGACCGAGGATGGGGTGGGGCCGGCCTCAGCTTGAAGGAACACAGACCGAGGATGGGGTGGGGCCGGCCACAGCTTGAAGGAACACAGACTGAGGATGGGGTGGGGCCGGCCTCAGCTTGAAGGAACACAGTCTGAGGATGGGGTGGGGCCGGCCTCAGCTTGAAGGAACACAGTCTGAGGATGGGGTGGGGCGGGCCTCAGCTTGAAGGAACACAGTCTGAGGATGGGGTGTGGCCGGCCTCAGCTTGAAGGAACACAGACCGAGGATGGGGTGGGGCCGGCCTCAGCTTGAAGGAACACAGTCTGAGGATGGGGTGGGGCCGGCCTCAGCTTGAAGGAACACAGTCTGAGGATGGGGTGGGGCCGGCCTCAGCTTGAAGGAACACAGACCGAGGATGGGGTGGGGCGGCCTTTAGCTTGAAGGAACACAGACCGAGGATGGGGTGGGGCCGGCCTCAGCTTGAAGGAACACAGACTGAGGATGGGGGGGGCGACCACAGCTTGAAGGAACACAAACGAGGATGGGGTGGGGCCGGCCACAGCTTGAAGGAACACAGACTGAGGATGGGGTTGGCGGCCTCAGCTTGAAAGAACACAGACTGAGGATGGGGTGTGGCCGGCCTCAGCTTGAAGGAACACAGACTGAGGATGGGGTGAGGCCGGCCACAGCTTGAAGGACACAGACTGAGGATGGGGTGTGGCCGGCCTCAGCTTGAAGGAACACAGACTGAGGACGGGGTGGGGCCGGCCACAGCTTGAAGGAACACAGACTGAGAATGGGGTGTGGCCGGCCTCAGCTTGAAGGAACACAGATTGAGGATGGGGTGGGGCCGGCCACAGCTTGAAGGAACACAGACTGAGAATGGGTGTGGGCCGGCCTCAGCTTGAAGGAACACAGACTGAGGATGGGGTGGGGCCGGCCACAGCTTGAAGGAACACAGACTGAGGATGGGGTGTGGCCGGCCTCAGCTTGAAGGAACACAGACTGAGGACGGGGTGGGCCGGCCACAGCTTGAAGGAACACAGACTGAGGATGGGGTTGGCGGCCTCAGCTTGAAGGAACACAGACCGAGGATGGGGTGTGGCCGGCCTCAGCTTGAAGGAACACAGACTGAGGATGGGGTGAGGCCGGCCACAGCTTGAAGGAACACAGACTGAGGATGGGGTGTGGCCGGCCTCAGCTTGAAGGAACACAGACTGAGGACGGGGGTGGGGCCGGCCACAGCTTGAAGGAACACAGACTGAGAATGGGGTGTGGCCGGCCTCAGCTTGAAGGAACACAGACTGAGGATGGGGTGGGGCCGGCCACAGCTTGAAGGAACACAGACTGAGAATGGGGTGTGGCCGGCCTCAGCTTGAAGGAACACAGACTGAGGATGGGGTGGGGCCGGCCACAGCTTGAAGGAACACAGACTGAGGATGGGGTGTGGCCGGCCTCATCTTGAAGGAACACAGACTGAGGACGGGGTGGGGCCGGCCACAGCTTGAAGGAACACAGACTGAGAATGGGGTGTGGCCGGCCTCAGCTTGAAGGAACACAGACTGAGGATGGGGTGGGGCCGGCCACAGCTTGAAGGAACACAGACTGAGGATGGGGTGTGGCCGGCCTCAGCTTGAAGGAACACAGACTGAGGACGGGGTGGGCCGGCCACAGCTTGAAGGAACACAGACTGAGAATGGGGTGTGGCCGGCCTCAGCTTCAAGGAACACAGACTGAGGATGGGGGTGGGGCCGGCCACAGCTTGAAGGAACACAGACTGAGGACGGGGTGGGGCCGGCCTCAGCTTGAAGGAACACAGACTGAGGACGGGGTGGGGCTGGCCTCAGCTTGAAGGAACACAGACTGAGGATGGGGTGGGGCCGGCCACAGCTTGAAGGAACACAGACTGAGGATGGGGTGGGGCCGGCCTCAGCTTGAAGGAACACAGACTGAGGATGGGGTGGGGCGGCCACAGCTTGAAGGAACACAGACTGAGGATAGGGTGTGGCCGGCCTCAGCTTGAAGGAACACAGACTGAGGACGGGGTGGGGCGGTCACAGCTTGAAGGAACACAAACTGAGAATGGGGTGGGGCCGGCCTCAGCTTGAAGGAACACAGACTGAGGATGGGGTGGGCCGGCCTCAGCTTGAAGGAACACAGACTGAGGACGGGGTGGGGCCAGCCTCAGCTTGAAGGAACACAGACTGAAGACGGGGTGGGGCCAGCCTCTGCTTGAAGGAACACAGACTGAGGATGGGGTGGGGCCGGCCACAGCTTGAAGGAACACAGACTGAGGACGGGTGGGGCCAGCCTCAGCTTGAAGGAACACAGACTGAGGATGGGGTGGGGCAGCCTCAGCTTGAAGGAACACAGACTGAGGATGGGGTGGGGCCGGCCTCAGCTTGAAGGAACACAGACTGAGGATGGGGTGTGGCCGGCCTCAGCTTGAAGGAACACAGACTGAGGATGGGGTGGGGCCAGCCTCAGCTTGAAGGAACACAGACTGAGGATGGGGTGGGGCCAGCCTCAGCTTGAAGGAACACAGACTGAGGATGGGGTGGGGCCGGCCTCAGCTTGAAGGAACACAGACTGAGGACGGGATATATTTACATCTTCATACTGCCTGATAAATGATGTTCTTGTTGTACATATCCGAGTTTATATTGTCATTCTGTGCTCGCCCGTGATCATAACTCTTCATTCTGTGTCCTTGATCATTAATGTCTGTCTTGAGCCTGCTAGTCATCAATAATATCTTTCCTGGTCACCAGTAATTAATAATGCCTTTCCTCAAGTGTGCTGAGGTCCGGTTCCTTCAGTCTTGGCTCGTACCTGAGTTCCGTCCACCAGGACCCAGCTATCCCCCTTGCCCCTCCCTGTTGTAGTGGCGTCTGTGTTGAGGCGTCTTCCCGACCTCACGATCATACTCTTCCAGTTTTGTTCACGTTAGTGATTATTTTGGTGCGTTAGGAGCCAACAGGAAAGAACTTTTATATTTTATATTTTTGTTTTCAAGTTTGAGGGAGGATATCCTAGCTGGGCGGTATCGTCGCCAGGACGGTGTTCTGGCGCCCGAGGAGAGGAGTCGGGGTTCAGGATTCCGGATGAGACAACGGGATATGGTTGGCTAAAAGTTGCATGAACGTGCCAATCAACGTGTGACCCCGAGGTCACGTGACAGGTAAAAAAGAGTCTCTATCAGCTAGGCGCATCATCGGCTCGGAGGAACTTGCTGTTAGTTGAGCTGTGGAGAGGTATATTGCAGTGATCCACACCGTATACAGCCAGTGTGAGGAGCTGAGGACACTGTAAGACCGCAAGGAACACCCTATTAAATTTCCTGGAAAAGATTCCGTCCAAATTTCGAGGGTTACAGCATCGAGGTGTAACTCGGAAGCAATTGGAGGAAGGGAACAGTAGAGCCACAAGCTCCAACTGAACAAGGACTTGTAGCGAGGAGGATCCGCGTGTGTGATCACTCCAGAAGCTCCTCAACACTAAGTGACAGTCCAAGACGGTGGATGAGTGGTGCACCTGAGGGAAGAGAGTGGAGTAATAACCAGTTACCTGCCAGCAAACAGAGAACCTCTGATCACTGGAATACCACAGACATGAGGAAGTGCCGTGAACGACTGCTGGTCTTGGTGACATCTGCAGGCAAGAAGTACAGGGAAGGGAAGCGTTGCTTGCAGTGAAGCTTGTTATTAGATGTGACGTCATTTATAGTGAGCAACAGGCAGTGAAGCCCAAATTGCCAGAAGCGTTTAGAAGTTTTACCCGTGACATTTGTAGTAAAAATTGGGCACTGAAGTGGCACAGTATAATGCACTGATATTTACAATAACACATATGTCTTTGTTCCTAGTGGCAATGTGAGAGTGTGGTAGCATACAGAAGTGACCTTAAGTTTCTCTAGTTGCAACGAGGTGCAGTGAGGACCCAAGGCTCTCATGCTGTCATAATTTATCAACAGTAATTGGTAGGTAACTCATTCTGCCACAGGAGTTTAACTTCTACATCAGCTTGCTGTCCCAGAGAGCCACAATCATTGAAGTTGTCCCCCCTAAACACCCGGATGCCAGGAAAAGGAGATGCAGCGTTTCGGACCAGCTCTGTGGTAAAGGGAGGGACAAAGAATGAAGAAGACAGTGACAAGAGGATGTGGAAGTCCACACCAGAGACACCTAGTGAAGGTGGAACTCGTGAATGAAGATAGGACGCCAAGTGGCACTTAGCTGCGTCGTGGCACTAACGGAGGGGGCGAGCAGGACATTATACTGGTAGCTAATCTGACCCCACCACTCTGCCCCCCCCCCTAGAGCTAGCACTGTTCTACACAACAAGGTTTGGAGTAGTAGTAGTATTTTGTAATGTACATTTATTGTCTATGATTATATAAATTTATTCTTTCATTGACACGACTTGAGAATGCAACAGATGTGTCTAGTGATCAAGATGACGGTGTGTGTGTGTGTATATGTGTGTGTGTGTGTGTGTGTGTGTGTGTGTGTGTGTGTGTGTGTGTGTGTGTGTGTGTGTGTGTGTGTGTGTGTGTGTGTGTGTGTGTACTCACCTAGTTGTACTCACCTAGTTGTGCTTGCGGGGGTGAGCTCTGGCTCTTTGGTCCCGCCTCTCAACCGTCAATCAACAGGTGTACACTTTCCTGAGCCTAATGGGCTCTATCATATCTACACTTGAAACTGTGTATGGAGTCAGCCTCCACCACATCGCTTCCTAATGCATTCCATTTGTCAACCACTCTGACACTAAAAAAGTTCTTTCTAATATCTCTGTGGCTCATTTGGGCACTCAGTTTCCACCTGTGTCCCCTAGTGCGTGTGCCCCTTGTGTAAACAGCCTATCTTTATCAACCCTGTCGATTCCCCTGAGAATCTTGAATGTGGTGATCATGTCCCCCCTAACTCTTCTGTCTTCCAACGAAGTGAGGTTTAATTCCTGCAGTCGCTCCTCGTAGCTCATACCTCTCAGCTCGGGTACTAGTCTGGTGGCAAACCTTTGAACCTTTTCCAGTTTAGTCTTATGCTTGACTAGATAGGGACTCCATGCTGGAGCCGCATACTCCAGGATTGGTCTGACATATGTGGTATATAATGTTCTGAAGATGCTTACACAAGTTTCTAAAGGCCGTTCTTATGTTAGCCAACCTGGCATATGCTGCTGATGGCTATCCCCCTTTCCCCCTTCCCATCTGTTTCTGCTTAGCTGCGGGCGTCTGTGTTTGAGGCGTGCGTCTTCCCGACCTCACGATCATACTCTTCCAGTTTTGTCACGTCTATGTGATCTATTTTGAGTCGCGTTAGTCCAGGAGCCAACAGGCAAAAATTTGCATGTCTATTATATTTATTATCTTGTTTTCAATTGATGGGAGGTATCCTAGACGGGCGGTATCGTCGACTCAGGACGGTGTCTGGCGCCGAGGAATGGTATGTCCGGGGGTTCACGGATTCCCGGATGAGACAACCGGGATATGGTCGGCTTAAAAGTTGCATGAACCCGGCCAACAACGTGTGACCCCGAGGTCACGTGCAGGTAAAAAAGAGTCTCTATTCAGCTAGGCGCATCATCGCGGTCTACGGAGGAACTTCTGCATTAGTGTGAGCTGTGTAGGAGACGGCTATATTGCAGTGATCCACACCTGTATACAGACCAGTGTGAGGAGCTTGAGACACTGTAAGACCGCAAGGAACACCCTATTAATTTCCTGGAAAGATCCGTCCAAATTCGACGGGTACAGCATCGGGGTGTCAACCGTGATAGCAATTAGTAGGTAGGGAATCAGTAGAGGCCCCAAGCTCCCAACGTAAACAAGGACTCTTAGCGAGGAGGATCCGCCGTGTGTTGCATGCATCACTCCAGAAGCTCCTCAACACTAAGGACAGTCCAAGACGGTGGATAGTGGTGCACCTGAGGGAAGAGAGTGGAGTAATAACCAGTTACCTGCCAGACCAACCCAGAAGACCCCTCTGATCACTGCGAATACCACAGACATGAGGTAAGTGCCCTGTGAACGACTGCTGGGTCTTGGTGAATCCTGCAGCAACGATTCAGTACACGGAAGACAGTGCATCTCAGGACCCGCTTGCCTTGCAGTGAGATGCTTGTGTATTAGATGTACGTCCATTTATAGTGGAGGCAAAGGCAGTAGACAGCACCAAATTGCCAGAAGCGTGGTTTAGAAGTTTTACCCGTGACATTTATGTAGTAAAAAATGGCACTGAAGTGGCACAGCTTAATGTCACTGCTACGTAGTACAATAACCATCGATGCTCTTTGTTCCTGTGGCACAGATGAGCAGTGTGGTAGGCTACGCAAGTGACCTTAATCTTCTCTAGTTTTGACAACGAGGCCAGTGGCAGCGAGACTCCCAAGGGCCTCTATCTGTCATACAGTTATCCAACAGTAAGTGTAGTGTAACTCTTCTCTGCCCTACGGAGTTTACTTCTACATCAGACTTGCTGCTCCCATGAGAGCCCCATCATGAAGTTGTCCCCCTAATACACCCGGCATGCCAGGAAAAGGAGACTGGCTAGCCGTTTCGGACCAGCTGCTGTGTGTAAGCCGCGCAGGCACAAAGAATGAAGAAGACAGTGACAAGAGGATGTCGGAAGTCCAACACACAGAGACACCCTAGTGAAGGTGGAACTCGTGAATGAAGATAGGCCCGCCAAAGTGGCACACTTAGCCTGCAGTCGTGGCACTAACGTGAGGGGGCGAGCAAGGACATCTATATGGTAGCTAAACTGACCCCCCCACCTGCGTGCCCCCCCTCGCCTGAGAGCAGCACCTGTTCTACACAACAAGGTTATGGAGTATAGTGGAGTACTTCTTGTAATGTACATTTTATTGTCTCATGCGATTATATAAATTTAGCTTGCTTTCATTGACACGACTTGAGAATGCCAACAGATGTGTCTAGTGATCAAGAGAACGGGTGTGTGTGTTATGTGTAAGTTAGTGTGTTTTGTGTGTGTGATGTGTCGTGTGTAGCTGTGTCGTGCTAGTAGTGTCTGTGTGTGTATTTGGGTGGCGTGATTGTGTGGGTGTGTACTCACCCATAGTTGTACTCACAATGTCTCCTTGTTGGCTTGCGGGGGTTGGTTCTATGAGCTCTTTGGTCCGCCTTCTCAACCGTACCAATCAAAAACAGGTGTACAACTTCCTGAGCCTAATGGGACTCTATACATATGCTACACTTGAAAACTGTGTATGGAGTAGACCTTCACCACAACACTGCCATATTGCATTTCCTTTTGTCAAACCACTCCCTGACACTAAAAAGTTATTTCTTATATCCTTCTGTGGCTATTTGGCACTCAGTTTCCACCTGTGTCCCATAGTGCCGTGTTCGCGACCCCCCTTGTGTCAAATTACACTAGGCCTATGTCCTTTATCCTGAACCCTGGTCGATCTCCCTGAGTAAGCTATTGACATGTGTGAGTCATGTCCACCCGTGAAGCTCTTCTTTGTCTTCCAACGACATTGAGGTGTTAATTCCTGAAGTCTCTCCTCGTACGCTATGCTCATACCTCTCAGCTCGGGTACTAGTCGGGTGTGCAAACTTTGAACCTTTTCCAGTTTAGTCTTATGTTGACTAGATAGGGACTCCAATGCTGGAGCCGCACTACCTTCCAGGATGGTCTGACATATGGTGGTGATATAATGTTCTGAAAGATTCCTTACACAAGTTCTACCAAAGGCTCGTTCTTATGTTAGCCAACCCTGGCACTATGCTGCGGACTCGTTATCCCTCTTGATATGGTGCTTCGTGGGTACAGGTCTGGCGTGGATATCACCCACAGGTCTTTCTCTCTCCTGCTGGAGGATTGAAAGACTTTTTTCTTACAAGATGTATTATCTGGTCTCCTGCTTCCTACCCCTATCTTTCATGACATTACCTCTATACCTTGCTGTGGGTTAAACTACAACAGCCATTTGTTCGACCATTCCTTGCAGCTATGGTCCAGGTCTCTTGAAGTCTCGAGCTGTGCCTCACTCTGTCTTAACCCTTCTCATAATTTTGGCGGTCGTCAGCAAACTTCTATGAGGAATGGAGTCACTACCCTCTGGGAGATCATTACGTATATCAGAAACAGCGATCGGTCCAGTACTAGGCCCTGGTGGGATCCACTGTGGGACTTCACGTGCCAGAGCTACATGAGGTCTCCACCCCCGCCACTGTACTCTCTGCTTCTCCTATGCCTATACGTACTCCCTTATGCCACCTGGAGCAGGCCAAGGCATGATTACATCCTAGGGCCTGTCTCCAGTGGATAAGGAGAGTACCTAAGCAATAGGAGCAATAGGAAGCAGAGTTAAAGTGAGGGGTGAGACCTCAGACGGCCGTGAAGTCACCCAGGTGCGTCCCACAGGGCCTCTGTACTTGGACCTATCCCATTTCTGATATACGTAAATGAAATCCCAGAGGGTATAGAATCAAAGCTCAGAAACGATTCTATACCCTACCCTCTGGGAGATCATCACACACACACACACAGGGTTAAGACAGAGGAGGGAGACAGCTCGAGGACTTCAAGAAGACCTGGACAAGCGCAGGAATGGTCGAAAAAATGGCTGTTCGAGTTTAACCCAAGCAAGTGTATTGTAATGTTAAGAAGATAGGGGTAGGAAGAGGAGCAGGAAGCCCAGATACAAGGTTCATCTTGGAGATGCAAATACTTCAAGAGTCAGAGAGAGATGAGAGAAAGACCTGGGGTGTTGATATCACCGCCAGGACCTGTCCCCTGAAGCTCTATCAAGAGGGTATA
>WNGS01158430.1:25705-37258 GCA_020271785.1 Procambarus virginalis
AAATGGGAGGGTAACTGTAAACACCTACTTCACCTATCATAGGATGACAGTTGGGTTGTAGCTCCTGGTCCAGGCTCTCGCCTCGTACACCCTCCAGAAACACAAGCCCACGCCTTAGGATTTTCGCGTCTCGCCGCTTTCTGTACACTGCAGGTCCGTGCTCCTTCCTCTACAGTACGTCGCAGGGTTGAAGTCGGTCTCCTGGCCGTCAACTTTCCTCCAACTACGGCAGCCAGCCTACGTCTCGGCGGTCGTCGCACGTTTCCCAAATAGTTCTTGTCACTGTACTCCCAGAGGAACTGCCTCTCACCACTACGAAGTCACTGTGAAGTTATCAGCCATCCCAGACGATACTGATTAAGCTCCACACGCACAGCACCCGACTTCAGAGCACTTGAAGCTCACTACACTGTCAATTCCCTCGTCGTCTAGATATGTTACTAGGTATTTGGAAGACTTCTCGACGTGCTTGCATCCAACTGTTGACTCGTAGGGTTCCACAAAGGTATGGTTACTGTCAAACTTGACAGGATCGTCGATCACACGTTCAACCAAGTTGACAAGGTGGTCAACTCGATTCACTCACGGTGGATTGGCCCGGCCACTAAGCTGTCTCTTATACTGGTGAACTGCCAAGGACGTCACACACGACGATGCCTGGCCCACTTCTTGCAACGCACCTGTTCCGGAGCACTTGTTGCTCAATATTCTGTCAATTCCTTATCTGAGCCACATCTGGGTTGCAGGAAGACCTCACAGAGTGCGCACTAACAACTGGAGACGCTTACATCCACCTGAGTTCGGTAAATCCGTCACTCTGACAGGATGACCGATCGCACGTCCTGCCTCTCGGACGTGTCGTGAAAGACTGATAGCGCTAAGGCGCCACCACGGCTGGACTCCCCTGCCTATATGACGTCACATTTTCCAAAGTCGGTTTTCATTGGCTCCCAGTGCCACGTCGCTGACGGTGACCAATCTGGCGACACTGACGTCACACAGTTTTGGCGGGAGAACAGACTCGCCAGCGCCATTTTGGCTCCCTAAAGGGCCTATCCCACAGGCCAAAATGTTCTTATTTCACAAATTTCTCGGCTCTTCGAGAATACTACTCTCTCCCACACATGTTCAATTGATGCCTGCAATGTAGAGAACGCTCGGGAATAGTGGACATGACTCTTACAGCAGGCGTGGTAGAATTAGAAGAGGGGGAACACCTCACAATATATATATATATATATATATATATATATATATATATATATATATATATATATATATATATATATATATATACAAGTACATATTTATACATATACTGATACAATCACGTATTCATGATATTTTTCATTCTTTTCTCGGCCATGTAAACTCGGGCGATGAGAAACAAACGGATATAACATTCTCTATATTTTTGTTGTTTCAATCCTCCCCCCAAGCTGAATATCACTGACAAAGGAAGGCAATAAAAGAAATAATGGGGTTTAAAATTTGGATAACGAGACAGGAAATTGAGCAATAAATACCATTACGTCCGGGAGCCGGTCGGCCGAGCGGAGGGAGCCGGTCGACCGAGCGGACAGCACACTGGACTTGCGATCCTGTGGTCCCGGGTTCGATCCCGGGCGCCGGCGAGAAACAATGGGCAGGGTTTCTTTCGCCCTATGCCCCTGTTACCTAGCAGTAAAATAGGTACCTGGGTGTTAGTCAGCTGTCATGGGCTGCTTCCTGGGGGTGGAGGCCTGGTCGAGGACCGGGCCGCGGGGACACTAAAGCCCCGAAATCATCTCAAGATATCCTCAAACTTGGTTGCTTTTTTCCTCTTCACCAAAAATGTTACTCTCGTGTTGTCCGTGTCTCTTCTTTATGGACCTTTGTGGGAGTTTTTCTTCCCGCCCGTTGAGTTCATGGTGACGCTCTCTTGCTCTTCGTCAATACTTTGTTTTTTAAGATATATACAGGAGTTGTTACATTCTTGTACAGCCACTACTACGTGTAGCGTTTCGGGCAAGTCCTTAATCCTATGTTCCCTGGAATACGACCCCCACGAAGAAACGTTTTTACAACCATGTACCCATTCTACTGTTGAGTTAAACCTCTAGAGGCTACAGTTAAGGATTTGCGCCCAGTAAATCCTTCTCGGCCAGGATATTAATCAAGGACAAAGGACAAAGCGCTCGCGGAATGCCAGGCAAGTGTCTTACTACTACACCACGGAGACTATATATATCTGTATAAATAAAAGTGGAAATGTTCGTTTGTTCAAAATCGCTAATCTCCGAAAGTTCTTCACAGATTGCTTTGAAGTTTTCACACAATGTTCCATTCACATCCGAGCAGGTTTTTATGTACATATTATATTGATGTCACGTCTGTGACGGATTTTTTTTTTTTTTTTTTTTAAAGTTTGTTTTTCATGGGAGGGAAATCTTCGAAACCTCTTTTTGGTTTCCTTCGAAACGATTGTTTTGAAATTTTGACACGACGTTGCATTCGAATAGGCGCGTGTTCCTATACACTTACTAAATACATACCTTACCTGTGACTGGAGAAAAGATGCTTTTTTTGAAAAACATCGCCATCTGTTGGACGTAAGAGCAACACACGCTTTAATCACTCAGAGTCCTTCACCGATTGTTTTGAAATTCTCACACAACGTTCCAATCGAATATGCGTGTCATTTTATATACCTACTATATAGATACCTCCTCTGTGACAGGAAAAAAACATGCGTTTTTGAAAAACAGCGCCATCAGTTGCACGCTATACTAAATTTGTCACGAATTCCATTTGAATGTTTCCGATTGCATTGACAAATTTTATTTTCATAGATTTCGATATATTTTATTTTTTATTGAATTATTTTGTGTGACATAGTGTTAGAATTGAGCTGTGTTGTTTACCATAACGTTCATTTCGTAGGTATAAGTATAGATGCCACACCTGTGAGAGGTAAAACTATACAATTTTTTAAAAACAGCGCCATCTGTTGTATGTAAGAGGAACACACATTTTTTACTAAACATCTTACAATTCCATTTCAATGTTTCTGATCGCATTGATAAATTGAATTTTCATAGATTTTTATTTATTTCATTTTGATTTAATTTTGTGTGAATTGCGTTGGAATTGACCTCTGTTCTTTACCATACCTTTCATTTCATGAGTATAGTCTATTTTTATACTTTTTCATATTTTCATATATATTTTTTAACTGTTTTTCTTATATTTCAGTGATGGGAACATCAGATCACTTGATGTTCCCAATTTTCTTATGGGAACGTGAGACACGTGATGCTCGTGTCATGGAGTGCGGTGCCAACAACGGTTCTGCCAACGTTACTAACAGTCATGAAGTATGTAAGGTTCAGGGAGGACACCATGATTATAGAAGATATCATGCCAAACCTAACATTAAATTGAGCCGAGAACCATATCACAACTGGAGTCGTGGAACAAGACTCAAGCAGTCACAACGACTCACATCAGAGGGTGTCAACAATAAATGTTACAATTGTGGAGGAGACTACCCACACCAAGATAATGTTTGTCCTGCACAAGGTAAGAAGTGCTATGAGTGTAGAAAACTAGGTCATTTTGGTGCTATGTGTCGTTCCGCACTAAAGAAACCACAATCAATAAATAAAAGCACTGTACGAGGATCAGGCCATAGGGGTCAAGGTGGCAAACACAATATTGCACCTCAAATCAAGAATGTTAATAATGTACAAGACAACATTTCATTACAACCAGTCTCAGATGACAGTGAATGTGATTACATTTGTGGAGTACAAGCAATCACAGAATGGAATGATCTTCCAAACAACCCAGAGACTATAGTATACATTGCTGGCATTTGTCTCAAAATTCTTATTGACACTGGATCAAACATTGACACTATTGCTGAGTGCCACTATGAAAAATTTAAAAAACAGTTCCCAAAGCTTGAAAACTATAATGGCAAAGCCACTGCCTATGCTTCAAAGGTAGCCTTACCAGTGATTGGAACTTTCACTGCAGAGATTAAGTCAAAGAATGCAATGCTCATTACTACATTCCATGTTGTTAGGAATGCAAAGGAGTCTCTACTCAGTTACAAGACTTCAACCAAATTGGGGCTACTTCAGCTTTCTAATGCTGTAGCAGTGGAATCTGCAAACAATGTTGATGCTATTGTTGCTGAATTTTCTGATCGGTTTAAATCCATAGGTTGTTATACTGATAGCAAGGTACATCTGCATATCAACCCAGATGTAATTCCAGTTGCCCAACCACATCGCCGACAACCATTCCATACTCGCAAGAAAGTCGATGCCGAACTGGATAGGCTGATAGAACTAGATATCACTGAACCGGTAACAGGCCCAACACCATGGGTAAGCCCAATTGTCACCACCAAAGCCGAAGAATCCAGATGAGATACGCATTTGTGTAGACATGCGTGTTCCCAACAAGGCAATAATGCGTGAACGCCATCCTACACCCACTGTAGATGATATGATTTACCGCTTGAATGGTGCAACTGTATTCAGCAAGTTAGATTTAAACAAGGGCTATCATCAGCTTGAACTTGATGATGAGAGTCGATTCATCACAACGTTTACGACACATCGAGGTCTGTATAGGTACAAGCGCCTGAGTTTTGGTATTAACAGTGCTGCTGAGGTATTCCAGCACATCATCAGCCAGGTATTGCAAGATATACCTAATGCTGACAACATGTCTGATGACATCATTGTTTATGGCCGTACCCAAGCTGAACACGACAAAGCTCTTCGTGCAACATTGCAACGCTTACGAGAAAAGAATTTGACGCTAAGCCGAGCAAAGTGTGAGTTCAATCAACATAAAATTGAATTCTTTGGACATGTACTTAGTGACAAAGGTCTGTCTCCAGATCCTAAGAAAGTTGCAGATATCAAGAATGCTGCACCTCCTTCAACATCCACTGAAGTACATAGTTTTCTGGGAATGGCAAACTACTGTTCTCGCTTCATTCCAGATTTTGCTACCATTACGAAGCCTCTACGTGAGCTCCTGAAGAAAAATGCATCATGGTACTGGAGCGATATCGAGCAAAATGCATTTGATGCTGTGAAAGATGCACTAGTAGAAAATGCGACTGCTGCATACTTTGATCCATCAATGGACACTGAGTTAACGGTGGATGCTAGTCCTGTTGGTTTAGGTGCTGTGTTAGCCCAACACAAACCTGGTCAACCAGATTCCAGAGTAGTAATTGCCTATGCCAGCCGTTCTCTCACAGATGTTGAGCAACGATACAGTCAGACAGAGAAGGAAGCTCTTGCTCTTGTATGGGGCTGTGAACACTTCAATGTGTATCTGCTTGGTGCACCCTTTACCACGATAGTCACTGACCACAAACCGTTGGAGACCATCTTCAATAATCCAAAGTCCAAACCACCAGCTCGCATTGAGAGATGGGCTCTTCGTCTGCAACCATACAACTTTACGGTGAAATACAAGCCAGGTGCAGGCAATCCCGCTGATTACATCAGTCGGCATCCTGCCAACAGTTTCACCATCACCAAGCATCAGCAAGTTGCCGAGGAATATGTACACTCTGTAACCTGTGATGCAGTCCCTAAGGCTCTTACTCTTGATGAAATCCGTACTGCAACCCTAGAGGACCCAACTCTGCAAGCAACAGTGGATGCATTGACTAAGAAAAAGTTTCCACGCATCCCACCCTCAGGAGTTGACCAAGATGCATTCAAAGCACTTGAACGCATCCAGACAGAATTAAGTGTTACGCAACAACGCGACACCGTGCTGCGAGGTACTCGTATCGTTATTCCAGCTGTTTTCCAGCAACGTGCTCTGAAGCTTGCACATCAAGGACACCAAGGTCTTGTAAGGACCAAACAGCTGCTACGAGAAAAGGTATGGTTTCCTGGCATTGATCGTCAAGCTAAGGACATGCATGATGATGTGTCCCTTGCCAAGCTGCAGTGGATACTTCAAGACCAACACCTCTACAACCTTCACCACTACCTGCTGCACCATGGATGGAAGTATCGATGGATTTCTGTAGACCGCTACCAACTGGAGAGTACTTGATGGTAGTCATTGATGATCACTCACGTTATCCAGAAGTAGAAATCATCACTTCCACATCTGCAAAGGCTGTCATCCCGAAACTCGACAAGATCTTTTCAAACTTTGGCATTCCTGAAGTTGTCAAGACGGACAATTGACCACCATTTAATGGACAAGACTTTGTCAACTTTGCTGAGCATATTGGATTCAAACACCGCCGTGTGATGCCACTACATCCTCAAGCAAATGGAGAAGTCGAGAGATTCATGCAACCTCTCATGAAAGCTGTACGCTGTGCTCATGCCGAAGGACGATCCTGGAAACAAGCTATGTATGCTTTTCTCAGGAACTACCGTGCAACACCGCATGGAACACTGGGCAAGTCGCCTGGCGAACTTTTATTTGGACGTCCTATGAGAATCGCACTACCTGTCATGCCAGCCAAGGTAACGGATAAACGTCTCGCTCAGAAGGATGCACTAGCCAAGGGCAAAATGAAAATTGCTCATGATCAACGTGCAAAGGAACAATTCATAAAGGTTGGAGATACTGTTCTCGTTAAAAAGAAAAAAGAGGGAAAGTTAGATATGCCGTATGATACAAAACCATATAAAGTGATTAGTGTAAAAGGAACTATGGTAACAGCGAGTAATAGAGATCATAGTATAACACGTAATATGGCTTATTTCAAAGTGATTCCAACTAGTGTAGAAAATGATGAAGTGCAAAGTCGTGCAAAAGAAAAAGAAAAAATGAGTTATAACTCGATAAACAATTCATCGAGGGATATTCTTGTATTAAGGACTCTCGTCCAAAACGTCATGTTAAACGCCCTACACGATTGATGATTATTGTGTTCCTATGTAATGCAAAGTATTTACTTGTTATGCTAAACTAAATTTAATATTGTTTGAATAATGCAGATCTCTCATTCAATATTTTGTAACTTTGTATTACAGTTTCTTTCATGTTTGTTTAACATTGCATATGTATTTTTAACATTGAAATCCTTTGTGGTAAAGTTGTTTAAATTCTTTGTGTGTTTAATTAATGTTAAATGTATGCAATATCTCTTGATATGTTAATAACTTACTTTGTGTCAATAACTTTGCTTGTGCTACAAGCATGGTAGACTCCTGTATTCATTCTTTTTAAAGAAAAGGAGGGATGTCATGTTCACAGAAAATGGTACCATCCGTTTTCTATGTGCGGCGGCTGGACGCACAAGAGAGGAGGTAAACAAGCACAGGACGCCTGCCAAGCTTGGGAGCTCTAGTCATGTAATCGTTTATAAGTATTAAAGTCAGTAACCAGAATGACTTTACATCAACCTACTACCAANCGGCCTCAGCTTGAAGGAACACAGACTGAGGATGGGGTGGGGCCGGCCTCAGCTTGAAGGAACACAGTCTGATGATGGGGTGGGCCGGCCACAGCTTGAAGGAACACAGCTGAGGATGGGGTGGGGGGCCTCAGCTTGAAGGAACACAGACTGAGGATGGGGGGGCGGCCTCAGCTTGAAGGAACACAGACTGAGGATGGGGTGGGGCCGGCCTCAGCTTGAAGGAACACAGACTGAGGATGGGGTGGGGCCGGCCTCAGCTTGAAGGAACACAGCTGGTGATGGGGTGGGCCGGCCTCAGCTTGAAGGAACACAGCCTGAGGATGGGGTGGGCCGGCCTCAGCTTGAAGGAACACAGACTGAGGATGGGGTGGGGCCGGCCTCAGCTTGAAGGAACACAGCCTGATGATGGGGTGGGGCCGGCCTCAGCTTGAAGAACACAGACTGAGGATGGGGTGGGCCGCCTCAGCTTGAAGGAACACAGTCTGATGATGGGGTGGTGCCGGCCACAGCTTGAAGGAACACAGTCTGAGGATGGGGTGGGGCCGGCCACAGCTTGAAGGAACACAGTCTGAGGATGGGGTGGGGCCGGCCTCAGCTTGAAGGAACACAGCCTGAGGATGGGGTGGGGCCGGCCTCAGCTTGAAGGAACACAGCTGTGATGGGGTGGGGCCGGCCTCAGCTTGAAGGAACACAGTCTGATGATGGGGTGGGGCGGCCTCAGCTTGAAGGAACACAGCCTGATGAGGGGGGGTGCGGCCACAGCTTGAAGGAACACAGTCTGAGGATGGGTGGGGCCGGCCTCAGCTTGAAGGAACACAGACTGAGGATGGGGTGGGGCGGCCTCAGCTTGAAGGAACACAGAGAGGATGGGGTGGGGCCGGCCTCAGCTTGAAGGAACACAGACTGAGGATGGGGTGGGGCCGGCCTCAGCTTGAAGGAACACAGCTGAGGATGGGGTGGGGCCGGCCTCAGCTTGAAGGAACACAGCTGAGGATGGGGTGGGGCCGGCCTCAGCTTGAAGGAACACAGTCTGATGATGGGGTGGGGCCGGCCTCAGCTTGAAGGAACACAGTCTGATGATGGGGTGGGCCGGCCTCAGCTTGAAGGAACACAGACTGAGGATGGGGTGGGGCCGGCCTCAGCTTGAAGGAACACAGTCTGAGGATGGGGTGGGGCCGGCCTCAGCTTGAAGGAACACAGCCTGAGGATGGGGTGGGGCCGGCCTCAGCTTGAAGGAACACAGTCTGAGGATGGGGTGGGGCCGGCCTCAGCTTGAAGGAACACAGACTGAGGATGGGGTGGGGCCGGCCTCAGCTTGAAGGAACACAGCCTGAGGATGGGGTGGGGCCGGCCTCAGCTTGAAGGAACACAGCCTGAGGATGGGGTGGGGCCGGCCTCAGCTTGAAGGAACACAGTCTGAGGATGGGGTGGGGCCGGCCTCAGCTTGAAGGAACACAGCTGAGGATGGGGTGGGGCCGGCCTCAGCTTGAAGGAACACAGTCTGAGGATGGGGTGGGCCGGCCTCAGCTTGAAGGAACACAGACTGAGGATGGGGTGGGGCCGGCCTCAGCTTGAAGGAACACAGCTGAGGATGGGGTGGGGCCGGCCTCAGCTTGAAGGAACACAGTCTGAGGATGGGGTGGGGCCGGCCTCAGCTTGAAGGAACACAGTCTGAGGATGGGGTGGGGCCGGCCTCAGCTTGAAGGAACACAGACTGAGGATGGGGTGGGGCCGGCCTCAGCTTGAAGGAACACAGACTGAGGATGGGGTGGGGCCGGCCTCAGCTTGAAGGAACACAGACTGAGGATGGGGTGGGGCCGGCCTCAGCTTGAAGGAACACAGACTGATGATGGGGTGGGGCCGGCCTCAGCTTGAAGGAACACAGTCTGAGGATGGGGTGGGGCCGGCCTCAGCTTGAAGGAACACAGACTGAGGATGGGGTGGGGCCGGCCTCAGCTTGAAGGAACACAGACTGAGGATGGGGTGGGCCGGCCTCAGCTTGAAGGAACACAGACTGAGGATGGGGTGGGGCCGGCCTCAGCTTGAAGGAACACAGCCTGATGATGGGGTGGGGCCGGCCTCAGCTTGAAGGAACACAGCCTGAGGATGGGGTGGGGCCGGCCTCAGCTTGAAGGAACACAGTCTGAGGATGGGGTGGGCCGGCCTCAGCTTGAAGGAACACAGACTGAGGATGGGGTGGGGCCGGCCTCAGCTTGAAGAAACACAGACTGAGGATGGGGTGGGGCCGGCCTCAGCTTGAAGGAACACAGTCTGAGGATGGGGTGGGGCCGGCCACAGCTTGAAGGAACACAGACTGAGGATGGGGTGGGGCCGGCCACAGCTTGAAGGAACACAGACTGAGGATGGGGTGGGGCCGGCCTCAGCTTGAAGGAACACAGACTGATGATGGGGTGGGGCCGGCCTCAGCTTGAAGGAACACAGCTGAGGATGGGGTGGGGCCGGCCTCAGCTTGAAGGAACACAGTCTGATGATGGGGTGGGGCGGCCTCAGCTTGAAGGAACACAGCCTGAGGATGGGGTGGTGCCGGCCACAGCTTGAAGGAACACCGTCTGAGGATGGGGTGGGGCCGGCCACAGCTTGAAGGAACACAGACTGAGGATGGGGAGGGGCGGCCTCAGCTTGAAGGAACACAGACTGAGGATGGGGTGGGGCCGGCCTCAGCTTGAAGGAACACAGCTGAGGATGGGGTGGGGCCGGCCTCAGCTTGAAGGAACACAGACTGAGGATGGGGTGGGGCCGGCCTCAGCTTGAAGGAACACAGTCTGAGGATGGGGTGGGGCCGGCCTCAGCTTGAAGGAACACAGTCTGAGGATGGGGTGGGGCCGGCCTCAGCTTGAAGGAACACAGTCTGGAGGGGTGGGGCGGCCTCAGCTTGAAGGAACACAGCTGATGATGGGGTGGGGCCGGCCTCAGCTTGAAGAACACAGACTGAGGATGGGGTGGGGCCGGCCTCAGCTTGAAAGGAACACAGTTGAGGATGGGGTGGTGCCGGCCTCAGCTTGAAGGAACACAGTCTGATGATGGGGTGGGGCCGGCCTCAGCTTGAAGGAACACAGACTGAGGATGGGGTGGGGCCGGCCTCAGCTTGAAGGAACACAGCCTGATGATGGGGGGGCCGGCCTCAGCTTGAAAGAACACAGACTGAGGATGGGGTGGGGCCGGCCTCAGCTTGAAGGAACACACAGTCTGAGGATGGGGTGGGGCCGGCCTCAGCTTGAAGGAACACAGACTGAGGATGGGGTGGGGCCGGCCTCAGCTTGAAGGAACACAGTCTGATGATGGGGTGGGCCGGCCTCAGCTTGAAAGAAACACAGCTGAGGATGGGGTGGGGCCGGCCTCAGCTTGAAGGAACACAGCCTGAGGATGGGGTGGGGCCGGCCTCAGCTTGAAGGAACACAGTCTGAGGTGGGGGGGGCGGCCTCAGCTTGAAGGAACACAGCTGAGGATGGGGTGGGGCCGGCCTCAGCTTGAAGGAACACAGTCTGAGGATGGGGTGGGGCCGGCCTCAGCTTGAAGGAACACAGACTGAGGATGGGGTGGGGCCGGCCTCAGCTTGAAGGAACACAGACTGAGGATGGGGTGGGGCGGCCTCAGCTTGAAGGAACACAGACTGAGGATGGGGTGGGGCCGGCCTCAGCTTGAAGGAACACAGACTGAGGATGGGGTGGGGCCGGCCTCAGCTTGAAGGAACACAGACTGATGATGGGGTGGGGCCGGCCTCAGCTTGAAAGAACACAGCTGAGGATGGGGTGGGGCCGGCCTCAGCTTGAAGGAACACAGTCTGATGATGGGGTGGTGCCGGCCACAGCTTGAAGGAACACAGTCTGAGGATGGGGTGGGGCCGGCCACAGCTTGAAGGAACACAGACTGAGGATGGGGTGGGGCCGGCCTCAGCTTGAAGGAACACAGACTGAGGATGGGGTGGGCCGGCCTCAGCTTGAAGGAACACAGACTGAGGTGGTGGGGCCGGCCACAGCTTGAAGGAACACAGACTGAGGATGGGGTGGGGCCGGCCACAGCTTGAAGGAACACAGTCTGAGGATGGGTGGGGCGGCCTCAGCTTGAAGGAACCACAGACTGAGGATGGGGTGGGGCCGGCCTCAGCTTGAAGGAACACAGACTGAGGA
>WNGS01158432.1:4973-46958 GCA_020271785.1 Procambarus virginalis
GTGCCACCAAGAGGCTAGTTGCGAAAGTTGGAGATGCAGGCTGGAGTGAAAGGGAAGGTACTCCGGTGGATAGAGGAGTACCTAAGCAACAGGAGACAACGATCTGTGTGAGGGGTGAAGTCTCAGATTGGCGAGACGTTACAAGTGGAGTCCCGCAGGGGTCAGTCCTTGGACTATACTGTTTCTGGTATATGTAAATGATCTCCCAGAGGGTATAGATTCGTTCCTCTCAATGTTTGCCGACGATGCAAAAATTATGAGGAGGATTGAAACAGAGGATGATAGTAGGAGGCTACAAGATGACCTAGATAGACTGAGTGAATGGTCCAACAAATGGCTGTTGAAGTTCAACCCAAGTAAATGCAAAGTAATGAAACTAGGCAGTGGAACAGGAGCCAGACACAGGATACAGAATAGGGATGAATACTTAATGAAACAGACAGAGAGAAAGATCTAGGAGTTGATATCACACCAAACCTGTCTCCTGAAGCCCACATAAAGAGAATAACGTCTGCGGCATATGCGAGGCTGGCTAACATCAGAAACGGCGTTCAGGAACCTGTGTAAGGATCATTCAGATCTTGTACACCACATATGTAAGACCAATCCTGGAGTACGCGGCCCCAGCATGGAGCCCGTACCTTGTCAAGCACAAGACGAAGCTGGAAAAAGTCCAAAGGTATGCTACTAGACTAGTCCCAGAACTAAGAGGCATGAGTTATGAGAAAGGCTGCGGGAAATGCAACTTACGACACTGGAAGACAGAAGAGTAAGGGGGACATGATCACAACCTACAAAATCCTCAGGGGAATTGACCGGGTAAACAAGGATGAACTATTCAACACTGGAGGGGCGCGAACAAGGGGACACAGGTGGAAGCTGAGTACCCAAATGAGCCACAGAGACATTAGAAAGAACTTTTTCAGTGTCAGAGTAGTTAGTAAATGGAATGCACTAGGCAGTGATGTGGTGGAGGCTGACTCCATACACAGTTTCAAATGTAGATATGATAGAGCCCAGTAGGCTCAGGAAACTGTACACCAGTTGATTGACAGTTGAGAGGCGGGACCAAAGAGCCAAAGCTCAACCCCCGCAAGCACAAATTAGGTGAGTACAAACAGGGCCGGTGGCTGACTGATAGCACACTGGTCGAGTGATCCTGTGGTCGCGGGTTCGATTCCCGCCGCCGGCGAGAAACAATGGGCAGAAACCAAAAAACCACACCACTACCCTCCACCCACCACAACCTACCCACACCGTACCCACCACCGTCCCACAACACTACCCACCACCGTCCCTCAACACTACCCACCACCGTCCCTCAACACTACCCACCACCGTCCCTCAACAACTACCCACCACCGTCCCTCAACACTACCCACCACCGTCCCTCAACACTACCCACCACCGTCCCTCAACACTACCCACCACCGTCCCTCAACACTACCCACCACCGTCCCACAACACTACCCACCACCGTCCCTCAACACTACCCACCACCGTCCCACAAAACATAAATCATTTATGGGTTTCGAACAATTTTATGAACCAACACTCGATTAGTTACATGTTGTCGTGGACTTCAGCTAACCTCTTATAGGAATACAATAACCTCGAAAACGGCAATAATAATATATAGATCAACTAGATTGTCATGTTTTAACACAGAGAAATTTTCTCTTCTATAGATACTGCAGTTGTAGGAGAGATCGTTCTGACAGCTATGGGAAGATTTGTGTAGGTATGAAGACCATCTTTATCATAGTGGACCAGAGAAATGCTATGGGTTTAAGACACGCAAATAATGTATATGCACGTATTTTGGGCACGAGAGGAAGGCAGGTAAAGCATGACATATAAATATTTTCCAGCAGTGTCCTGGAATTTTCCTCTGGCGTTCTATTGTTTAATATATGGAATGAATATGATGAGTATTACTATTTCATGTGTAAACGATTAGTCCATCTTTTCTCTATCATTATTGTATACCCAATATTTGATTTTGTTTATTCACTCTAAGTTCGTGCCAAACCTGGAGCGTGTCAATTAATTGTGGCATGAGGCAAGATACTGATAGAAATGTAATCTTCTTATATATGACGCCAACATTATGTAAATGAACTAGGTTGATGTTCTCAAACGTTCCGCAATTTCTTCTGTATACGGCCCGTCAAGTACGGAAAGATCTTACACACAATTGTCGAGAAAATGTGGGTAGGTACGAAGAGGAGCCTCACTATGGTCTAATACAGAAAACATGTGAATGTAAAACATACATACAAACTATATGCGCGTATTTTTGCCGTGAGATGGAGGTCCGTAAACGCTTCAGTTCTTATCATCTCTACCGTCCGTGAGATTAGGGCATCAGAAATATTATGTCTATTACATCAGAGCTTAGCCTATTGCGCTTTCCTCTTAGTCTCAATACTGCTTCGGACGCTTAGTTTACTTCGCCCTGGCCTTTTCTCGCCCTTATGTATTGTCCAAATAGCGGGTCATTTATTATAAATTCGTCATAGCCAGTATTTTCCTCTAATATCATATCATATACTATAGGATTGTGACTCATACACTCGACATCATCTTCGTCAGCTCCTTATGGTCAAAGGAGTCGAAGCGGGAAAGGCCACCGGCTTGTCCTCCGGCTTGTCCTGCTACTCGTCCTCCGACTCGTCCTCCGACTCGAAGTATTCATCGAAATCCTCGTAATCCGATTCGGAATTCTCCCACCGAAGGACTTCCTGCTCTTCGGCCTCAACACAGAGATTATGGTGGTACAGCACGGCCTCATAAGCAGTCTCGTGATGGGGTCCCACAACACCGGGAAGAATAACAACGCATGAACGAGGACGCCAGGAGGACTCCGATCCTGTGGTTACTGATGCACTGAAGGAGCCTCCAGGAGGCGTCTGTGGCCGTCCAGGACCCCGAGGTCCCTAACCTGCGGGGAGACCCTCCAGCCCCTGAAGGAGCCTCCAGGAGGCGTCCGTGGCTACCGCGCCCGTAGCCGTCCAGGACTCCGAGGTCCGTAACCTGCGGATGAGACACTCCAGCCCCTAAAGAAGCCTCCACGAGGCGGCCGTAGCTAAGACATCCTGCAGCAACACAACCAAAAACACAGCTAGAGACACAACCAGAAACACAGCTAGCAACACAACCAGCAACACAGCTAGCAGGACAGCTAGCGCCTCACACACGACACCCAGCCGTGCACCCAGCTGTGCACGCAGCCATGCACGCAGCCGTGCACGCGGGTTTAAATTCAAGGATATAGCAAACAGGACCCCAGTCGCCGAGCCCACCACACCACACAGCACGAGAAGGACCAGTAACCAACGCGCAAAAATACATTTTTGTTCTGAAATATATTTTTGTATTATATTATAATTCAGATAAAAATTTGGTCTTAATTTTAGTTTACAAAAAAAGAGAGATGTACATTCCTATGTTATTCGCCACACGCCACGACCCTAGACGTGTCGTCGTCGCGCTCCGTGAAAACACTGGAATAAACCGGGATTTTTTAGGATTACAACTATGGATTACGGCCACAGTGATCACCCAGTGCATAGTGACCGTAGGAAAGTTGAATACAGAAATTAAAAAATGGAACTTGGAGTTAAATACAGAATAAACGTGGTCCCACGTGGTGAGCCAGTGCCACCAGGCTCATGTGTACAGGCAAAAGCGATATATATCAAATATAGCGAGCAGTGATACGGTGAACAGTGAAGTGGAACGTGTAACATAACATATAAATTAGTGAATAGTGTAGAGAATTGTACATGAAAAAGTATAAATGTAAAGTTGTGGAGGAGGCATCACACTTGTGTTTACACCACAGCCACGAGGCCTACACAGTGTAAGGGTGTCCCTCAGTAACAGTATACTCCCTCAGTGATAATATACCAGCAATATATACTGTAATACGGGCAAGTAGGTTTAGGAACTAGTAATAGAGTAAGTTAATAACATTGTAAGCCGGAAGAAAGCAGAAATTCTCTTAGGAAAATACAGGCAAATAATCAGTGTATAAATCAAGTAACTGGCAACCGGTGACATCCTGCCCCCCCCCGACCTGGGACAACAACGGTCAACTATACGGTCCCAAGAGGACCATATTTTCTCCACAAGGCGATAAGTACCCCCACATAAACTTTAACAAATAAACATATGTAATATTATAAATATACTGTATACATAATATATATACATATATATATATTTAAAATATATGCATATAATATTATAACATCACAAATCCAACATGGAGGTGTGTGGAGGATGCCATAAAGGCACTTCGGAAGACTGTTGTAGGCATTGTATGTAATATTTGTAACATAAGATTTCACCTGAGTGTACAGGATTACCTACACAATATGCAAACCGGGAAGGTACCTACTGGATCTGTGAAAGTGACAGACAGGTGTGGGAAACATTGCCAAACTAATGAATGACATCCTGAAGTACACAGGCTACAATTCACACAAAAACTACCAGAAATATATGAGAGTATATAAAGACAGCAACGAACTCTGAGCACAACCCAGGGATTGAGAATTTAGAGAGTCAAAGTAGCCATGTAGAAGGACATAGCGTCGAGGNCCGTGTCCAGTAACACGTCAGTGGTATTGTGGAATTGTGGTAACAGTGGCAAGAGCACACTAAATAAGCTGATATTATGCAATAATCAAACGGCTTTTCATTTTATATACCTGCATTTGGGTGAGGGATATGTTTGCAACAGTTTTGGATGAGGTGAAAACAAACTTTCAACACAAGATAGAACACGAAATATGGGTAAAGTTAAAAGGGGAAGAATGAAAGTAAATGCAGAGGGCCTATTGGCCCATATTTCTTGATTGCTTCTATATTGGTGCGGAGTCTTGAAGTGGGTAGAAATAGTTGTGTATTAATGGGCTGTTGATTGCTGGTGTTGACTTCTTAATGTGTAGTGCCTCACAGATATCAAGCTGCCTGCTATCGCTGTATCTATCGATGATTTCCGTGTTTTTTTAGGACTTCTCAGGTGATGGTCTGGTTGTGGAAGAGATTATATGTTCCTTAATGGAGCCCTGTTGCTTATGCATCGTTAATCGCCTGGAAAGAGATGTTGTTGTCTTGCCTATATACTGTGTTCTTTGAGGCTTACAGTCCCCAAGTGGGCATTTGAAGGCATAGACGACATTGGTCTCTTTCAAAGCGTTCTGCTTTGTGTCTGGAGAGTTTCTCATGAGTAGGTTGGCAGTTTTCTTGGTTTTATAGTAAATCGTCAATTGTAACTTCTGATTTTTGTCTGTAGGGATAACGTTTCTATTAACAATATCTTTCAGGACCCTTTCCTCCGTTTCATGAGCTGTGGAAAAGGTGGTACAGGTGTTGTGTTAGTTGTCTCTTCAGAGGTTGCATGGCGTTTCACCTTCCTTCTTATGATGTCTTCAACGAAACCATTGGAGAAGCCGTTGTTGACTAGGACCTACCTTACCCTACAGAGTTCTTCATCGACTTGCTTTCATCCTGAGCAGTGGCTGAGAGCACGGTCGACATAAGCGTTAGCAACACTCCTCTTGTACCAGGTTGGGCAGTCACTGTTGGCATTGAGGCACATTCCTATGTTTGTTTCCTTAGTGTAGACTGCAGTGTGGAAACCTTCGCTCCTTTCCTTGACTGTTACATCTAGAAAGGGCAGTTTCCCATCCTTCTCCATCTCGTAAGTGAAATGCAACACAGAATTCCGCTCAAATGCCTCCTTCAGCTCCTGCAGATGTCTGACATCAGGTACCTGTGTAAAATTGTCGTCAACATACCTGCAGTATATGGCCGGTTTCAAGTTCATGTCGACTAAGACCTTTTGTTCGATGGTACCCATGTAGAAGTTCGCAAACAGTACACCTAGGGGAGAACCCATTGCGACCCCATCTACTGGCTTATACATGTGCCCATCCGGGCTCAAGAAGGGTGCCTCTTTAGTACAAGCTTGGAGTAGTTTCCTTAGAATGTTTTCTGGTATGTCAAGAGGAGTACAGGCTGGATCACGATACACTCTGTCCACTATCATCCCGATTGTTTCATCCACAGGTACGTTGGTAAACAGTGATTCTACGTCCAACGAGGCTCTTATCCCTGTGGCCCGTGTTCCCCACAGTAAGTCAACAAATTCCTTTGGAGACTTCAGGCTGAAGGCACAAGGGACATAAGGAGTCAGCAAGCCGTTGAGTCGCTTTGCCAGTCTGTACGTAGGTGTGGGTATCTGGCTGTTGATTGGCCGAAGTGGGTTTCCAAGCTTATGTGTCTTGACATTTCCATACGCGTATCCAGGTTTGTATTCCCCAATAATCTTTGGCAGGTGGAGTCCGGAGTTCTTGGCGTTCACAGTTTTGATAAATTTGCTGACCTTTATCGCTGTATCATCGATAGATACAGCGATAGCAGGCGGCTTGATCTACCCACCACCGTCCCACAACACTACCCACCACCGCCCATCAACACTACCAACCACCGTCTGTTATGATCTCAGCCTGCAGAGAAACGAGTCTCCCCATTGAGAGTTATTCAGCAAGCCTGACCTAACTGGAAGGTCCAGGAAATGTAGAGGCGATAATGCAGATGTAAGATAGTTTGTTGGATTTAAATAACAGTTTGAGATTATGGGCGATGAACAAGAAAACAGATAAGTGACTGGTTAGGAGATGTGGACAATTTGCTGGAGGTGTGAGGCTCGCTTCTGGAGGGCTTTGACCTCACTTGAGGCCAGACATCATAGGGGGAAGACGCGCTCCATTGTGCTCCCGTCAGAAGGGGACCCCTACCGATATAATCTCCAAGAGAAGAGAAGTGTGCAGACGTTCCATCTGTGGAATCGAGCTGGAGACGTTGTGGTCTCAAGTCCTGGACGACGAGGAGAGTATTAAGCCGCCCAGAGACAGTTTCGTGGGCTGTGGAAACGCCCTGGTCAGACGCAGTCAGAGGGAAGGAGCGCCCTCGACCAGATAATCTGTGGTAAGCACGATTTAAACCAGTTCATAGTGATTAGTTGTAATTGGTCGTGTGCCCAGCGACAGAAGCAATGTTTATTGTTAAGCTAAACATGTTTTGGTAAGGCAGAAAGCCTAAAATAAGAGTGGAGTGGGAGGAGCGTGGAGCGACATCCGTCTCCTCTGGGCACTGGCAGGCGACTGGGCTCCTGGCGGTGGAGGACCCTCCCGAGGTGAGGAGGCCCGCCGGGCGAGGTGGAGCATGGACCCGCCCAACGGGGAGTCCACTCTCACAATATGTAGAAGACAGATAGAGGTTGGAGGCAAAGATATTGCGTGATTAATTTTGTTTATGTGTTAAAGGGGAAACATTTTATTGGAGTGTAAATGGGTTGCAGGTTTGTCTTTGGGGAAGAAGTTGCTGAGAACTTCGAAGCCAGCACAGAAGGAGTAGTTGATGAGACTCCAAGGCAGTGGAGGAGAGGGCCTCGAGCTGTGAGGAGAAGCAGTGAGGAGGAGTGTCACGTGCTTCTGTAGAGGTGGTGAAGCACCACAGTTGTTCGAGGAAACTTTATGGTGCAGCAGCCAGGAGAGCTGTGGAGGACTCTAGCAGGAGTAGAGAAGCACCATAATTGTGCAAGGAAACTTCATGGTACCAGCCTGGAGGAGCTGAAGAGGATCCTGGTGATTAAGCCTGGAGGAACCTGAAGATATCAGGGTAGTGAACGAGTTCTAAATGATTACTTGTAGGGAGGTGATAGAGTGTTTGTCATTAGCGTGAAAGACGCAGTGAGAGGTGAGTGATCGTTTGCCATTTTTTTGTACCACAAAGTGTTTATACTGAAGTTGAGAGTTACAGACGTAGGCAGGAATACCTACAGATACATGTATTCTAAAACTGATAGAATGATCGATTGATTCGTTGAGTGGCATGGAACATTTATATTGATATATATATATGTATGTTATTGCATTCATATGCTGATTTGCCTTATATATGTTTATAGGTATATATATGTGTGTATTCTCTTGCTGAAAGTGCAGTATTATATTGTAAGACTTGATCTACTTGAGGAGGGTGATAATATTAGGTAATACCAGGAGATAAGATGCCATTTGACAAGCTGATGACAAGAGTTCTGATGGTGTTGGAGTGCAACCTGACTGTAATAATGTAGAGTATAGGATTCATTATTATTATTATATGTGTGTGTATTGTGTATGTGCTTCGTCCAGTAAATGTATGCAAATTTGCTGGTGTTTGCCCTTGTCCTAGTAAGGCTTCCCAGGAAATAGTACAGAACGAGAGAGAGAGAGAAGCAGGAACCACTGCTGTGGACAGGGTAAGACGGAAATCTAGTGAGTCTAAGGGGATTGAGGAGATCATATCCATAAGGAGAGAGCGGGGAGTCACAGCGGCTCGAGTGGGTGTGTGCACGTGACAACGGCTGAGTGTTGGAGCTGCATCCCCTAAACGTGTGACGTTGAGCCCCTCTCCAAGAGCCAGAAGCGCCTAGTGAGATCTCCTAGTGAAATATAAGCACTCTATCGAGCTGTGGGTTGGGTGGTCCGTCAGCGATAACACCACCAATCCACTACTACCACGACACGTCCCACAACACTACCCACCACCGTCCCTCAACACTACCCACCACCGTCCCTCAACACTACCCACCACCGTCCCTCAACACTACCAACCACCGTCCCTCAACACTACCACCACCGTCCCTCAACACTACCCACCACCGTCCCTCAACACTACCCACCACCGTCCCTCAACACTACCCACCACCGTCCTCAACACTACCCACCACCGTCCCTCAACACTACCCACCACCGTCCCACAACACTACCCTCCACCGTCCCACAACACTACCCACCACCGTCCCTCAACACTACCCACCACCGTCCCACAACACTACCCACCACCGTCCCACAACACTACCCACCACCGTCCCTCAACACTACCCACCACCGTCCCTCAACACTACCCACCACCGTCCCACAACACTACCCACCACCGTCCCACAACACTACCCACCACCGTCCCACAACACTACCCACCACCGTCCCTCAACACTACCCACCACCGTCCCACAACACTACCACCACCGTCCCACACAACTACCCACCACCGTCCCTCAACACTACCCACCACCGTCCCTCACACTACCCTCCACCGTCCCTCAACACTACCCACCACCGTCCCACAACACTACCCACCACCGTCCCTCAACACTACCCACCACCGTCCCTCAACACTACCCACCACCGTCCCTCAACACTACCAACCACCGTCCCTCAACACTACCCACCACCGTCCCTCAACACTACCCACCACCGTCCCTCAACACTACCCACCACCGTCCCTCAACACTACCCACCACCGTCCCACAACACTACCCACCACCGTCCCTCAACACTACCCACCAACCCTCAACACTACCCACCACCGTCCCTCAAACACTACCCACCACCGTCCCTCAACACTACCCTCCACCGTCCCTCAACACTATGGAATTAACGTGAGACTTGCTAGAATGTTTATGTATCATTTATACGCTCTGTGATTGACTACAATGCTCTACATCTCACACTGTATACTGAAAAAGAGCTGAAATCTCTTGAAACCTTGCAAAATGAAGCTATGCGTCTCATCCTTGGAGCTCCAAAGTCCATGAGAATAGTTAATATGAGAGCAGAGTTAAAATTACCTACCATAAGTGAGAGAATTTTGTCTATTAGCACAGTTTTCGGCGTGAAGGCATTGAGTAGATCTAGACAACACATGACGTTTCAAGCTAAACTTTCTAATATGCTGCACTCACCTGAGGTCTATAGAAGAAGAACGAAATCTGATTATGTATTTTGGTTCTACAAGGTAGCCAACTACATCAAAATATTAAATATGTACCCAACTCAATTAATATTAATCAACCAATTACTCCATGGGATAACTGGGGGTCTATCAGTTGATTTTGTAAATGCGCCCAAGAAAAATAGTGTGCACTGTACTTTATTAAAACAGTTAACACTGAAAAGCATCACTGAACGTACTCAGAGTATGGGTAACGATGTGTATCAGTGTTATACCGACGGCTCTGTAGAAGAAGGTGGACGATGTACCGGATGTGCATGTAATGTATTTGAACAATCTACTCTCGTACATACAGCAATGAAGCGCGTCAATGACTGGGCAAGTACAACTCAAACCGAACTTGCAGGCATATACCTTGCCACTGAATTTCTAAAAGACAAAGGCAGTGGACTTATATACTGTGACTCGCAGAGTGCACTCCTGGCATTGAACGAACATAGTAGTGACACCCAGAAAATAGTCAGTGATATTCGAATGAATGTTTTAGCTGCTAAAGAAAACAGATTTGAAATTAAATTCCTATGGATACCATCACATGTTGGCATCTCAAGGCATGACACTGTTGATATGCTTGCAAAGACAGCCTGTAGAAAACCAGTGGTAGAAATTGATATGGGTATTTCATTAGCAGTGACAAAGAGAATACTTAAACAAATATCTAATGAAGATCTCACCGACCTAACAAATTCACAAAGACCTGAAAGTTGTACATTAAATATTATGATAGATATCGTGAGGAGACATTCACATATGGGACTAATAGAACAAGAACCCGGCAATGTGATGTTATAGTGGCCAGAATACGCCTGGGATATAGACGTATCTGGCAGCTTTCTCAAAACCCAAATGTCGAGTACACAATGTGTCAACTTTGTGAAAGAGAAAACATGCACTCTCTTGAACATTATATTGTAGAATGTCCCATACTGACTGACTTTCGCCCTCCTGGGCTAAGGTATGCTGAACTGTGTAATTACTATATGAGTACTGGAACACTTGATGATATATTGGACTTGTATCCAAGATTGACCATGTAATGTATCAATTATACAATGTATGTTTGTGATATAACTATATAACCTGAGCTTGTAAAAGCACCTTAATCATCTTCAGTGATTAAGTGCTTAATTGCACACTAGTTTCTCTGTCAGCTATCTCACCCTGTCAGAGTAAAAGAGACAAATGTATGTGATTGCATGTTTGTGAATATATGCATGTTTATATTGTCGGGGTGTCACGGTTCTCGTTAGTGAAGGGTTAAAGCAAAGGTAAACTGGATCTCCTCTCCAGGTGGTTGCTCCGACAATAACCCTTACTCACCGTCGTTCTACGGGGCTTCCCTCGATCCTCTAGGCTCCACTGCACGCCCCGGAGAGTACCCCAGTCGATCTCACAACCGGCCTTAAATTGCAAGATGAGTGGAGGCACAGATCGTTCCCTCAATCTGTGGCCCGCCCCGACACAGAACTCTTACACAGCCTTTAAGGTCGCCAACTGGTGTTTTTAGGTGTCCAGTAACACTGCAGTGGTGAGGTGTAATTGTGGTAATTGTGGTAAGAGCAATTTCAAATAATATGGTATCAGGCAGGTCACTCTGTTTTACTTCATTACACGGTCACAAGATAAATGGAGGGGATGATATCAAACACCAAAGAGTTTTGGTATTTTACTTAAAAGACAATGAGAGATATATATGCATCAATGTATCAGGAACAATATTTGACAACTGCTCAATCCAAAGCAGAATAATCTGGAGCGCACCGATATGGCAACACCGGCAGCCCCTGCGTCACCTGTCAGATATCAGCTGACCGGGACCCTCGCGATCGTGAGAACAGACTAGTACTTGTTTTCTAATTCTATCACGATCCCCGTTTATTTAACTTTTCGCAAAACACTGTATTCAACATTCACATGGCATACTTATGATTTCACTGGCCTCACGATCAATATCTTATTCACAATGCACTCACAGTGACTTTTCACCGTACCAAAAGATTACTCTATTCTTAATAATATTTACTGTGAATGCACTCGCTTGATCACTGAACTTTTCTTTATATCTATACTTTCTCTTAAAGAGATATCACTGGCAATCACTTCACGTATATGATATTATTCAGTACACAGGCATGTACATAGATAAATCAGTAATCAAATTACAGGCATATATATATATAAATCATGAAGATCAATACACAGGCATTTATATCAATAGATCATAGAGATCAACACACAGGCATTTATATCAATAGATCATAGAGATCAACACACAGGCATGTATATCAATAAATCATGGAGATCAATACACAGGCATTTATATCAATAAATTCTAGGCTCATAGCCTAACACCAATATCTGGTTTACTACCAATATATATAATAATAATAATCACAGGAAATTAATAATAGTCACAGTAAATTCTTTGATGAATCCTGGTGCTTGCACACACCCACACATAGATATATATGTAAACTGATACTGTGAGCGCTCTGGGTAGCCTCACCACACACTGTGCTCTCTGTGACTTAGACTCAGGTGAGACTTGCTCACGACATATAAAATATCCTGACAAGAAAATATATAGCTAACTAAAGGGGAAATGGGAGGGTAACTGTAAACACCTACTTCACCTATCCTAGGATGACAGTTGGGTTGTAGCTCCTGGTCCAGGCTCTCGCCTCGTTCACCCTCCAGAAACACAAGCCACGCCTTAGGATTTTCGCGTCTCGCCGCTTTCTGTACACTGCAGGTCCGTGCTCCTTCCTCTACAGTACGTCGCAGGGTTGAAGTCGGTCTCCTGGCCGTCAACTTTCCTCCCAACTACGGCAGCCAGCCTACGTCTCGGCGGTCGTCGCACGTTTCCCAATTAGTCCTTGTCACTGTACTCCCAGAGGAACTGCCTCTCACCACTACGAAGTCACTGTGAAGTTATCAGCCGTCCCAGACGATACTGCTTAAGCTCCACACGCACAGCACCCGACTTCAGAGCACTTGAAGCTCACTTCACTGTCAATTCCCTCGTCGTCTAGATATATCGCTAGGTATTTGGGAAGACTTCTCGACGTGCTTGCATCCAACTGTTGACTCGTAGGGTTCCACGAAGGTGGGGTTACTGTCAAACTTGACAGGATCGTCGATCACACGTTCAACCTGGTTGACAAGGCGGTCAACCCGGTTCACTCACGGTGGATTGGCCCGGCCACTAAGCTGTCTCTTATACTGGTGAACTGCCAAGGACGTCACACGTCGATGCCCGGCCCACTTCTTGCAACGCACCTGTCCCTGAGCACTTGTTGCTCAATATTCTGTCAATTCCTTATCTGAGCCACATCGGGTTGCAGGAAGACCTCACAGAGTGCGCGCTAACAACTGGAGACGCTTACATCCACTGGAGTTCGGTAAATCCGTCACTCTGACAGGATGACCGATCGCACGTCCTGCCTCTCGGACGTGTCGTGAAAGACTGATAGCGCTAAGGCGCCACCACGGCTGGACTCCCCCTGCCTATGTGACGTCACTTTTTCCAAAGTCGGTTTTCATTGGCTCCCAGTGCCACGTCGCTGACGGTGACCAATCTGGCGCCACTGACGTCACACAGTTTTGGCGGGAGAACAGACTCGCCAGCGCCATATTGGCTCCCTAAAGGGCCTATCCCACAGGCCAAAATACTATATTTTCGCAAATTTCTCGGCTCATCGAGAATACTGTTCTCTCCCACATATGTTCAATTGATGCCTGCAATGTAGAGAACGCTCGGGAATAGTGGACATGACTCTTACAGCAGGCGTGGGAGAATTAGAAGGGGGGGAACACCGTCACAATATGTATATGTACGTATATATGTGTGTGTATGTATATGTATGTGTATAAAGTACTTATGGAAGCTGTTCAGAATTGCATTTCACCTTTGTAAATGCACATTAATGACACTTCAAAACCTTTATGTAAGGCATACGTAAATCTGTGTATCTATCTATCTATGTATTTCCGTATGTAGGTTAGCTTAGCATTTTAAAAGAACCGAATCACCTTCTGTGGNTGGGGAGGACGAGGGGACGGAAGTGAGAGATGGTGGAGGGTGTGAGGGGACAAGAGAGGGGGTAATGGTGGTAAAGGACAAGGGGACGGGGGAGTTTGGGATGGTAGGGACGAGGGGATTGGAGATGGTGGGGAGGACAATGGGACAGGGGAGTGGGGCATGGTGGAATAAAGAGGGGATGGTGGAGTGGGAAATGGTGGGGAGGCCGAGGAGACAGGTGAGTGGGGAATGGTGGGAGGACTGGGTGACAGGGAAGGTTGCTGTGGCTTAGCAACGCACATGCGTTGCTAAGCCACAGCAACGCATGGCAGGGTACTGCTAGTATGTATATATATATATATATATATATATATATATATATATATATATATATATATATATATATAATATATTATATATATATATATATATTGTCCGGGTACGCGCATATGTGAATATATACATCGATTAGCGAGTGACAGTGTACAAGATATCCTAAGTGCTTAAACCTGGCAAAGTTGCCTATGTCGGGGTTATCTTAGTTGTAAGTAAATACAAGTACAAATGATCGTACTTAATTCCTGTCAATGGTCGCCAACGTCGGGGTGTCTCTCTCTCTCTACATAGACACCACCCAGTAGAATTAGCAATAACTGTTACTCACCGCAGCCCTGCAGGTCTTCACTCAATCCTCGCGGCGCCACTGTTCACCAGGAGAGTATCCCAGTCAATCCCCAGCCGGCCTTAATAGCCAGAAGACGAGTGGGAACACATTCACTCTCTTTGAACCGTGTGCCCACCCCGACAAGGGCTCTACTACTAACTGCAAGGTTGCCAACTGGTGTTTCCCGTGTCCAGTAACACGTCAGTGGTATTGTGGAATTGTGGTAACAGTGGCAAGAGCACACTAAATAAAGCTGATATTATGCAATAATTCAAACGGCTTTTCATTTATATACCTGCATTTGGGTGAGGTGATATGTTGCAACAGTTTTGGATGAGGTGAAAACAAACTTTCAACACAAGATAGAACACGAAATATTGGGTAAAGTTAAAGGGGAAGAATGAAAGTAAATGCAGAGGGCCTATTGGCCCATATTTCTTGATGCTTCTATATTGGTGCGGAGTCTTGAAGTGGGTAGAATATAGTTGTGTATTAATTGGCTGTTGATTGCTGGTGTTGACTTCTTAATGTGTAGTGCCTCACAGATATCAAGCTGCCTGCTATCGCTGTATCTATCGATGATTTCCGTGTTTTTTTAAGACTTCTCAGGTGATGGTCTGGTTGTGGGAAGAGATTATATGTTCCTTAATGGAGCCCTGTTGCTTATGCATCGTTAATCGCCTGGAAAGAGATGTTGTTGTCTTGCCTATATACTGTGTTCTTTGAGGCTTACAGTCCCCAAGTGGGCATTTGAAGGCATAGACGACATTGGTCTCTTTCAAAGCGTTCTGCTTTGTGTCTGGAGAGTTTCTCATGAGTAGGTTGGCAGTTTTCTTGGTTTTATAGTAAATCGTCAATTGTAACTTCTGATTTTTGTCTGTAGGGATAACGTTTCTATTAACAATATCTTTCAGGACCCTTTCCTCCGTTTCATGAGCTGTGGAAAAGGTGGTACAGGTGTTGTGTTAGTTGTCTCTTCAGAGGTTGCATGGCGTTTCACCTTCCTTCTTATGATGTCTTCAACGAAACCATTGGAGAAGCCGTTGTTGACTAGGACCTACCTTACCCTACAGAGTTCTTCATCGACTTGCTTTCATCCTGAGCAGTGGCTGAGAGCACGGTCGACATAAGCGTTAGCAACACTCCTCTTGTACCAGGTTGGGCAGTCACTGTTGGCATTGAGGCACATTCCTATGTTTGTTTCCTTAGTGTAGACTGCAGTGTGGAAACCTTCGCTCCTTTCCTTGACTGTTACATCTAGAAAGGGCAGTTTCCCATCCTTCTCCATCTCGTAAGTGAAATGCAACACAGAATTCCGCTCAAATGCCTCCTTCAGCTCCTGCAGATGTCTGACATCAGGTACCTGTGTAAAATTGTCGTCAACATACCTGCAGTATATGGCCGGTTTCAAGTTCATGTCGACTAAGACCTTTTGTTCGATGGTACCCATGTAGAAGTTCGCAAACAGTACACCTAGGGGAGAACCCATTGCGACCCCATCTACTGGCTTATACATGTGCCCATCCGGGCTCAAGAAGGGTGCCTCTTTAGTACAAGCTTGGAGTAGTTTCCTTAGAATGTTTTCTGGTATGTCAAGAGGAGTACAGGCTGGATCACGATACACTCTGTCCACTATCATCCCGATTGTTTCATCCACAGGTACGTTGGTAAACAGTGATTCTACGTCCAACGAGGCTCTTATCCCTGTGGCCCGTGTTCCCCACAGTAAGTCAACAAATTCCTTTGGAGACTTCAGGCTGAAGGCACAAGGGACATAAGGAGTCAGCAAGCCGTTGAGTCGCTTTGCCAGTCTGTACGTAGGTGTGGGTATCTGGCTGTTGATTGGCCGAAGTGGGTTTCCAAGCTTATGTGTCTTGACATTTCCATACGCGTATCCAGGTTTGTATTCCCCAATAATCTTTGGCAGGTGGAGTCCGGAGTTCTTGGCGTTCACAGTTTTGATAAATTTGCTGACCTTTATCGCTGTATCATCGATAGATACAGCGATAGCAGGCGGCTTGATCTACCCACCACCGTCCCACAACACTACCCACCACCGCCCATCAACACTACCAACCACCGTCTGTTATGATCTCAGCCTGCAGGAGAAACGAGTCTCCCCATTGAGAGTTATTCAGCAAGCCTGACCTAACTGGAAGGTCCAGGAAATGTAGAGGCGATAATGCAGATGTAAGATAGTTTGTTGGATTTAAATAACAGTTTGAGATTATGGGCGATGAACAAGAAAACAGATAAGTGACTGGTTAGGAGATGTGGACAATTTGCTGGAGGTGTGAGGCTCGCTTCTGGAGGGCTTTGACCTCACTTGAGGCCAGACATCATAGGGGGAAGACGCGCTCCATTGTGCTCCCGTCAGAAGGGGACCCCTACCGATATAATCTCCAAGAGAAGAGAAGTGTGCAGACGTTCCATCTGTGGAATCGAGCTGGAGACGTTGTGGTCTCAAGTCCTGGACGACGAGGAGAGTATTAAGCCGCCCAGAGACAGTTTCGTGGGCTGTGGAAACGCCCTGGTCAGACGCAGTCAGAGGGAAGGAGCGCCCTCGACCAGATAATCTGTGGTAAGCACGATTTAAACCAGTTCATAGTGATTAGTTGTAATTGGTCGTGTGCCCAGCGACAGAAGCAATGTTTATTGTTAAGCTAAACATGTTTTGGTAAGGCAGAAAGCCTAAAATAAGAGTGGAGTGGGAGGAGCGTGGAGCGACATCCGTCTCCTCTGGGCACTGGCAGGCGACTGGGCTCCTGGCGGTGGAGGACCCTCCCGAGGTGAGGAGGCCCGCCGGGCGAGGTGGAGCATGGACCCGCCCAACGGGGAGTCCACTCTCACAATATGTAGAAGACAGATAGAGGTTGGAGGCAAAGATATTGCGTGATTAATTTTGTTTATGTGTTAAAGGGGAAACATTTTATTGGAGTGTAAATGGGTTGCAGGTTTGTCTTTGGGGAAGAAGTTGCTGAGAACTTCGAAGCCAGCACAGAAGGAGTAGTTGATGAGACTCCAAGGCAGTGGAGGAGAGGGCCTCGAGCTGTGAGGAGAAGCAGTGAGGAGGAGTGTCACGTGCTTCTGTAGAGGTGGTGAAGCACCACAGTTGTTCGAGGAAACTTTATGGTGCAGCAGCCAGGAGAGCTGTGGAGGACTCTAGCAGGAGTAGAGAAGCACCATAATTGTGCAAGGAAACTTCATGGTACCAGCCTGGAGGAGCTGAAGAGGATCCTGGTGATTAAGCCTGGAGGAACCTGAAGATATCAGGGTAGTGAACGAGTTCTAAATGATTACTTGTAGGGAGGTGATAGAGTGTTTGTCATTAGCGTGAAAGACGCAGTGAGAGGTGAGTGATCGTTTGCCATTTTTTTGTACCACAAAGTGTTTATACTGAAGTTGAGAGTTACAGACGTAGGCAGGAATACCTACAGATACATGTATTCTAAAACTGATAGAATGATCGATTGATTCGTTGAGTGGCATGGAACATTTATATTGATATATATATATGTATGTTATTGCATTCATATGCTGATTTGCCTTATATATGTTTATAGGTATATATATGTGTGTATTCTCTTGCTGAAAGTGCAGTATTATATTGTAAGACTTGATCTACTTGAGGAGGGTGATAATATTAGGTAATACCAGGAGATAAGATGCCATTTGACAAGCTGATGACAAGAGTTCTGATGGTGTTGGAGTGCAACCTGACTGTAATAATGTAGAGTATAGGATTCATTATTATTATTATATGTGTGTGTATTGTGTATGTGCTTCGTCCAGTAAATGTATGCAAATTTGCTGGTGTTTGCCCTTGTCCTAGTAAGGCTTCCCAGGAAATAGTACAGAACGAGAGAGAGAGAGAGAAGCAGGAACCACTGCTGTGGACAGGGTAAGACGGAAATCTAGTGAGTCTAAGGGGATTGAGGAGATCATATCCCATAAGGAGAGAGCGGGGAGTCACAGCGGCTCGAGTGGGTGTGTGCACGTGACAACGGCTGAGTGTTGGAGCTGCATCCCCTAAACGTGTGACGTTGAGCCCCTCTCCAAGAGCCAGAAGCGCCTAGTGAGATCTCCTAGTGAAATATAAGCACTCTATCGAGCTGTGGGTTGGGTGGTCCGTCAGCGATAACACCACCAATCCACTACTACCACGACACGTCCCACAACACTACCCACCACCGTCCCTCAACACTACCCACCACCGTCCCTCAACACTACCCACCACCGTCCCTCAACACTACCAACCACCGTCCCTCAACACTACCCACCACCGTCCCTCAACACTACCCACCACCGTCCCTCAACACTACCCACCACCGTCCCTCAACACTACCCACCACCGTCCCTCAACACTACCCACCACCGTCCCTCAACACTACCCACCACCGTCCCACAACACTACCCTCCACCGTCCCACAACACTACCCACCACCGTCCCTCAACACTACCCACCACCGTCCCACAACACTACCCACCACCGTCCCACAACACTACCCACCACCGTCCCTCAACACTACCCACCACCGTCCCTCAACACTACCCACCACCGTCCCACAACACTACCCACCACCGTCCCACAACACTACCCACCACCGTCCCACAACACTACCCACCACCGTCCCTCAACACTACCCACCACCGTCCCACAACACTACCCACCACCGTCCCACAACACTACCCACCACCGTCCCTCAACACTACCCACCACCGTCCCTCAACACTACCCTCCACCGTCCCTCAACACTACCCACCACCGTCCCACAACACTACCCACCACCGTCCCTCAACACTACCCACCACCGTCCCTCAACACTACCCACCACCGTCCCTCAACACTACCAACCACCGTCCCTCAACACTACCCACCACCGTCCCTCAACACTACCCACCACCGTCCCTCAACACTACCCACCACCGTCCCTCAACACTACCCACCACCGTCCCACAACACTACCCACCACCGTCCCTCAACACTACCCACCACCGTCCCTCAACACTACCCACCACCGTCCCTCAACACTACCCACCACCGTCCCTCAACACTACCCTCCACCGTCCCTCAACACTATGGAATTAACGTGAGACTTGCTAGAATGTTTTATGTATCATTTATACGCTCTGTGATTGACTACAATGCTCTACATCTCACACTGTATACTGAAAAAGAGCTGAAATCTCTTGAAACCTTGCAAAATGAAGCTATGCGTCTCATCCTTGGAGCTCCAAAGTCCATGAGAATAGTTAATATGAGAGCAGAGTTAAAATTACCTACCATAAGTGAGAGAATTTTGTCTATTAGCACAGTTTTCGGCGTGAAGGCATTGAGTAGATCTAGACAACACATGACGTTTCAAGCTAAACTTTCTAATATGCTGCACTCACCTGAGGTCTATAGAAGAAGAACGAAATCTGATTATGTATTTTGGTTCTACAAGGTAGCCAACTACATCAAAATATTAAATATGTACCCAACTCAATTAATAATTAATCAACCAATTACTCCATGGGATAACTGGGGGTCTATCAGTTGATTTTGTAAATGCGCCCAAGAAAAATAGTGTGCACTGTACTTTATTAAAACAGTTAACACTGAAAAGCATCACTGAACGTACTCAGAGTATGGGTAACGATGTGTATCAGTGTTATACCGACGGCTCTGTAGAAGAAGGTGGACGATGTACCGGATGTGCATGTAATGTATTTGAACAATCTACTCTCGTACATACAGCAATGAAGCGCGTCAATGACTGGGCAAGTACAACTCAAACCGAACTTGCAGGCATATACCTTGCCACTGAATTTCTAAAAGACAAAGGCAGTGGACTTATATACTGTGACTCGCAGAGTGCACTCCTGGCATTGAACGAACATAGTAGTGACACCCAGAAAATAGTCAGTGATATTCGAATGAATGTTTTAGCTGCTAAAGAAAACAGATTTGAAATTAAATTCCTATGGATACCATCACATGTTGGCATCTCAAGGCATGACACTGTTGATATGCTTGCAAAGACAGCCTGTAGAAAACCAGTGGTAGAAATTGATATGGGTATTTCATTAGCAGTGACAAAGAGAATACTTAAACAAATATCTAATGAAGATCTCACCGACCTAACAAATTCACAAAGACCTGAAAGTTGTACATTAAATATTATGATAGATATCGTGAGGAGACATTCACATATGGGACTAATAGAACAAGAACCCGGCAATGTGATGTTATAGTGGCCAGAATACGCCTGGGATATAGACGTATCTGGCAGCTTTCTCAAAACCCAAATGTCGAGTACACAATGTGTCAACTTTGTGAAAGAGAAAACATGCACTCTCTTGAACATTATATTGTAGAATGTCCCATACTGACTGACTTTCGCCCTCCTGGGCTAAGGTATGCTGAACTGTGTAATTACTATATGAGTACTGGAACACTTGATGATATATTGGACTTGTATCCAAGATTGACCATGTAATGTATCAATTATACAATGTATGTTTGTGATATAACTATATAACCTGAGCTTGTAAAAGCACCTTAATCATCTTCAGTGATTAAGTGCTTAATTGCACACTAGTTTCTCTGTCAGCTATCTCACCCTGTCAGAGTAAAAGAGACAAATGTATGTGATTGCATGTTTGTGAATATATGTTTATATTTATTGTCGGGGTGTCACGGTTCTCGTTAGTGAAGGGTTAAAGCAAAGGTAGACTGGATCTCCTCTCCAGGTGGTTGCTCCGACAATAACCCTTACTCACCGTCGTTCTACGGGTCTTCCCTCGATCCTCTAGGCTCCACTGCACGCCCGGAGAGTACCCCAGTCGATCTCACAACCGGCCTTAAATTGCAAGATGAGTGGAGGCACAGATCGTTCCCTCAATCTGTGGCCCGCCCCGACACAGAACTCTTACACAGCCTTTAAGGTCGCCAACTGGTGTTTTTAGGTGTCCAGTAACACTGCAGTGGTGAGGTGTAATTGTGGTAATTGTGGTAAGAGCAATTTCAAACAATATGGTATCAGGCAGGTCACTCTGTTTTACTTCATTACACGGTCACAAGATAAATGGAGGGGATGATATCAAACACCAAAGAGTTTTGGTATTTTACTTAAAAGACAACGAGAAATATATATGCATCAATGTATCAGGAACAATATATGACAACTGCTCAATCCGCAGCAGAATAATCTGGAGCGCACCGATATGGCAACATCCGACAGCGCCACGCGTCACCTGTCAGATATCAGCTGACCGGGACCCTCGCGATCGTGAGAACAGACTAGTACTTGTTTTCTAATTCTATCACGATCCCCGTTTATTTAACTTTTTCGCAAAACACTGTATTAACATTCACATGGCATACTTATGATTTCACTGGCCTCACGATCAATATCTTATTCACACTGCACTCACAGTGACTTTTCACCGTACCAAAAGATTACTCTATTCTTAATAATATTTACTGTGAATGCACTCGCTTGATCACTGAACTTTTCTTTATATCTATACTTTCTCTTAAAGAGATATCACTGGCAATCACTTCACGTATATGATATTATTCAGTACACAGGCATGTACATAGATAAATCAGTAATCAAATTACAGGCATATATATATATAAATCATGAAGATCAATACACAGGCATTTATATCAATAAATCATGGAGATCAATACACAGGCATTTATATCAATAAATCATGGAGATCAACACACAGGCATTTATATCAATAATCATGGAGATCAATACACAGGCATTTATATCAATAAATTCTAGGCTCATAGCCTAACACCAATATCTGGTTTACTACCAATATATATAATAATAATAATCACAGGAAATTAATAATAGTCACAGTAAATTCTTTGATGAATCCTGGTGCTTGCACACACCCACACATAGATATATATGTAAACTGATACTGTGAGCGCTCTGGGTAGCCTCACCACACACTGTGCTCTCTGTGACTTAGACTCAGGTGAGACTTGCTCACGACATATAAAATATCCTGACAAGAAAATATATAGCTAACTAAAGGGGAAATGGGAGGGTAACTGTAAACACCTACTTCACCTATCCTAGGATGACAGTTGGGTTGTAGCTCCTGGTCCAGGCTCTCGCCTCGTACACCCTCCAGAAACACAAGCCAACGCCTTAGGATTTTCGCGTCTCGCCGCTTTCTGTACACTGCAGGTCCGTGCTCCTTCCTACAGTACGTCGCCGGGTTGAAGTCGGTCTCCTGGCCGTCAACTTTCCTCCCAACTACGGCAGCCAGCCTACGTCTCGGCGGTCGTCGCACGTTTCCCAATTAGTCCTTGTCACTGTGCTCCCAGAGGAACTGCCTCTCACCACTACGAAGTCACTGTGAAGTTATCAGCCGTCCCAGACGATACTGCTTAAGCTCCACACGCACAGCACCCGACTTCAGAGCACTTGCAGCTCACTTCACTGTCAATTCCCTCGTCGTCTAGATATATCGCTAGGTATTTGGGAAGACTTCTCGACGTGCTTGCATCCAACTGTTGACTCGTAGGGTTCCACGAAGGTGGGGTTACTGTCAAACTTGACAGGATCGTCGATCACACGTTCAACCTGGTTGACAAGGCGGTCAACCCGGTTCACTCACGGTGGATTGGCCCGGCCACTAAGCTGTCTCTTATACTGGTGAACTGCCAAGGACGTCACACGTCGATGCCCGGCCCACTTCTTGCAACGCACCTGTCCCTGAGCACTTGTTGCTCAATATTCTGTCAATTCCTTATCTGAGCCACATCGGGGTTGCAGGAAGACCTCACAGAGTGCGTGCTAACAACTGGAGACGCTTACATCCACTGGAGTTCGGTAAATCCGTCACTCTGACAGGACGACCGGTCGCACGTGCTGCCTCTCGGACGTGTCGTGAAAGACTGATAGCGCTAAGGCGCCACCACGGCTGGACTCCCCCTGCCTATGTGACGTCACTTTTTCCAAAGTCGGTTTTCATTGGCTCCCAGTGCCACGTCGCTGACGGTGACCAATCTGGCGACACTGACGTCACACAGTTTTGGCGGGAGAGCAGACTCGCCAGCGCCATATTGGTTCCCTAAAGGGCCTATCCCACAGGCCAAAATACTATATTTTCGCAAATTTCTCGGCTCATCGAGAATACTGCTCTCTCCCACATATGTTCAATTGATGCCTGCAACGTAGAGAACGCTCGGGAATAGTAGACATGACTCTTACAGCAGGCGTGGGAGAATTAGAAGGGGGGGAACACCGTCACATTGGCCTCCGGTTGTTGGGGAGGGGGGGGGGGGAATGGGTTAGCTTCATGCTCTTCTCCGGCGCTAGAGATTTTTATTCTTTTGATCCTGGTGGTCTTTTTGTTAGGCTGCAGCTGGCTCCTTCTTTTTCTGACGATGAATGAGTCAGTGGGCTTCTGGTTGTTTTGGCCAAGGGTACATCATGTGCTGTGTCTGGTGGCGGCTTTACACTGCTGCCTTCAGGCCACCGGTTCTGTTTCGGTGGTCTCGTTGTGGGTTGCTGAGGTTTCCGTGGTTCCTATTCCATGGCTCATGCATGTGTCTGGTTGTTCGCAGTGTTGTTACAGCTAGCCAACCTGTGGTCTACCATCATGCTCATGATGTTTGGCAGGGATTGCTGCGTGCATGCTGGCCAAGATATTGACTAGACCTAGAATCAGTTCACTTAAAGATATAATCACTGGAGCACTAACTCTGGACAGAAGAGCCTCCAATAGCAACAGGTGGACCCATTGTGCGATAAACACCATCAATACATTCGATATAACAAACACAGTCACTGAGAAGGGTGTCGACGAAAGACATGCAGACTTTGTTATGCAATAGCCATGGGAATCTCCGCCAGCAGACTTTAAGATTATGGTTATTGAGGGAAAAAAGAACCAGACAAATCCTCATCTGCTACATAACATTGCACAGATGCATATAGAAGCAAACTTGGCATCCGACAGCTTCACTTACTTCACAGATGGATCAGTAGACCAGCAGGGACAAGAAACCGGAGCTGCAGTTAAAGCTGAAAACTCTGTAAATAGTTAAAGGCTCTGAAATGGGTGTTTGACTTTACAAACAGAGATGCTAGCCATTCAAAAGGCTTTGGAACATGCTCTTGCTGAACACTGACAACATGTTATCATACATACAGATTCGAGAACCGCCATTGAAACCTTGCAACAAGAACACATATGTGATAACATACATCTGATCACAAATGTCATATCATTAATGCAAACACTCAAACGACAAGGCTGACGGGTACTTATCAACTGGGTGCCAAGTCATGTGGGAATAATAGGAAATGACATTGCAGACGAAGCTTCAAAACTTGCAACTAAGAGAAGAAATGTAGACATTTACATACCGCAGAGTCTATCACAGATTAAGAAAGTAATTAGAAACAGAGCAATGCAAAAGATGTACAGTGGCCACAACACAGCAGTTGCAACATCAGGATCTGCTGGTTGGTACAAGAATTCAACCAACTACAAACCACTTAGTTTGATGAAAGGGAGCAGTAGAGCAACAGAAGTACACTTACATCGCATCAGGCTTGGATACCCATGTGCATGGGATATAGGCTTACAGGTTCTGGAAGATGAGAGGAAATGTCAGCACTGTGGAGAAATGCCAGACAGACCACTGGAACATTATCTAACACAGTGCACAGTTACAAATCCATTAAGATTTCAACTTAGATTCAACAGAGCAGAAGTTGTTAAACACATATGGCAAAATCTCACTAAAGCGACCATACGAGTCATAAATACTCATACTCTGCCCAAGTAAAACAGAAACAAGCAACACTTAGTGGGCCAGCCAGAGGCTTAGGGCCCGCGCAGTGGGCCAGCCAGAGCCTTAGGGCCTGCCCAGTGGGCCAGTCAGAGGCTTAGGGCCCGCACAGTGGGCCAGCCAGAGGCTTAGGGCCCGCGGAGTGGGTCAGCCAGAGGCTTAGGGCCCGCACAGTGGGCCAGCCAGAGGCTTAGGGCCCGCACAGTGGGCCAGCCAGAGGCTTAGGGCCCGCGGAGTGGGTCAGCCAGAGGCTTAGGGCCCGCGCAGGAATATTCTGCAAAAAAAAAAAAAACTGTTTTGATCTCATGTCTTGGACCGATATTCGGGCATGGTGGTTTTGGCGGTCTACTGTGGTCTTCGCTGCCAGGTTTCTTGTTATAGTCCCTGGTATTCTGCGGCCTTGTGTGGCTTTGGGACATGTACTCACCTAGTTGTACTTTTGGGGTTGAGCTTTGGGTCTTTGGTCCCACCTCTCAATTGTCAATCAACTGATGTACAGATCAGATTCCTGAGCCTATTGGGCTTTATCATATCTACATTTGAAAATGTGTATGGAGTCTGCCTCCACCACATCATTCCATTTGTTAACAACCCTGACACCGAAAAAAATTCTTATGTCTGTGGCTCTTTTGGGTACTAAGTTTCTACCTGTGTTCCCTTATTCACGTTCCACCCATGCTAAATATTTTGTCTTTGTCCACCCTGCCAATTCCTCTGATAATTCTATAGGTGGTGATCATGTTTTCCCTCTCGTGTGTTGCGAGCCTTTAGTCTCGCCTTCGACTTGATACCTGCGGTGCTGCCGCCTCCCTGGTTCGTTCTCCTGTTTTATCCTTCTCTGTGGGTAATTAGGTTCACAGAGCCGACAGGGCCTCCTCAATAAATCAGCGTTGAATGTAATTAAATGCCAATTTCTTGGTGAGCCCCAGAGGCTCCTGACACCCTCCCTCCCAGCGGTCGGCAGTATTTCAAGCATTCCCAAACTGACTGGTGTCAGCCAGGCTGGCTCCCTCCTCCCTATAAGGGGGGAGGTGGAACTAACTAGCAGGGGCTGGTTTGATGAAGTATTGATTGGTTGTTTTCATTGTGGGGAAGTTTTTTCTGGCAATAATACGGCTTTGGTTTCGTTTTTAAATCGTGCAGTAGTTTGTTTTGATTTTGTTTTCATATCTTTCTGGGTGCTTCCCGGTGGTGAGAAAGATGATAAAGATAAGTAAAGTGTTCATAGGCCATCGCTCCCTTCCCCTCTCTGAGTGGGCCAGATTCTGGCTCATGGTCCCCGGTAGGCAAAAAGAACTCTATGATTGATGACACTCAAGTATTATGTCACTTAATCATTAATATAGCTTCAGGAAGCCTCCGTGGCTCACCCAGAATTTGGTGTTTCAGTAAATTCAACGCTGGTTTTCTGGGGGAGCCCCTTCGGATCCCTGGAGCTATCTGGGCTGATATGAATGTATTAGACCCTGGCATCAGTCAAGCGAATGGAGTTCTAGGCCTACCAGGGACCATGAGCCAGAACCTGGCCCCCCTCAGAGAGGCATGAGGAGCAATGGCCAATAGAAACCCCCGTGTGGTTGGAAGCATTCTATATCTGCCATCGACCGGGTCCACTGGAACATTATCTAACACAGTGCACAGTTACAAACCCCATTAAGATTTAAACTTAGATTCAACAGAGCAGAAGTTGTTAAACACATGGGTCAAAATCTTACTGAAGCGACCATACGAGTAATAAATACTCATCCTCCGCCCAAGTAAAACAGAAACAAGCAACACTTAGTGGGCCAGCCAGAGGCTTAGGGCCCGTGCAGTGGGCCAGCCAGAGGCTTAGGGCCCGCCCAGTGGGCCAGCCAGAGGCTTAGGGCCCGCCCAGTGGGCCAGCCAGAGGCTTAGGGCCCGTGCAGTGGGCCAGCCAGAGGCTTAGGGCCCGTGCAGTGGGCCAGCCAGAGGCTTAGGGCCCGCCCAGTGGGCCAGCCAGAGGCTTAGGGCCCGCCCAGTGGGCCAGCCAGAGGCTTAGGGCCCGAGCAGTGGGCCAGCCAGAGGCTTAGGGCCCGCCCAGTGGGCCAGCCAGAGGCTTAGGGCCCGCCCAGTGGGCCAGCCAGAGGCTTAGGGCCCGCCCCGTGGGCCAGCCAGAGGCTTAGGGCCCGCCCAGTGGGCCAGCCAGAGGCTTAGGGCCCAGTGGGCCAGCCAGAGGCTTAGGGCCCACGCAGGAATATCCCTGCAAAAAAAAAAAGCTTCTTTAGCCTTTCCTCATAGCTCATACCTCTCAGTTCCGGGACGAGCCTGATGGCATACCGCTGAATCTTCTCTAACTTTGTCTTGTGTTTAACTAGGTATGGACTCCAGGCTGGAGCTGTATATTCCAGGATTGGTCTGACATAAGTGGTATACAATCCTGAACGATTCCTTACACAAGTTTCTAAAGGCAGTTTTTGTGTTGGCCTGTCTAGCATATGCCGCTAATGATATCCTTTTGATGTGGGCCTCTGGGGACAGGTTTGGTGTGATATCAACCCCCAGATATTTCTCTTTATTTGACTCTTGCAGGATTTCACCTCCCAGATGGTACCTTGTGTTTAGCCTCCTGCTCCCTTCGCCTAATTTCATTACCTTACACTTTCCTGAGTTGAACTTTAGCAGCCATTTTATAGACCATTCCTCCAGTTTGTCCAGGTTATCCTGTAGTCTCTGTCTATCTTTATCCGTCTTGATTCTTCTCATAATTTTTGCATCATCAGCAAACATTGAGAGGAACGAGTCTATACCCTCCGGAAGATCGTTTACATATATTAGAAATAGGATGGGTCCAAGTACAGAGCCTTGTGGGACTCCGCTGGTGACATCTCGCCACTCTGATGTCTCCTCCCCTCCCCGTTACTTGCTGTTTCCTGTTGCTTAAGTACTCCCTTATCCACTGGAGCACCTTCACTTTTACTCCTGCCTGTTGCTCCAACTTTTTAACAGCCATTTATAGGGTGTTGTGTCAAAGGCTTTCTGGCAGTCCAGGAAAATGCAGTCGGCCCACCCTTCTCTTTCCTGCCTAATTTTTGTTGCTTGGTCATAGAATTTTATTAAACCTGTGAGGCACGATTTACCATCTCTGAACCCATGTTGGTGGTGCGTTACAAAGTTATTTCCCTCCAGATGCTCTACGAGCCTTTTCTTCACGATCTTCTCCATCACCTTGCATCGTATACAAGTTAGGAAAACTCACCTGTAGTTCAGTGCTTCTTGCCTGTCACCCTTCCTGTATATTGGGACTACGTTAGCTGTCTTCCAACTTTCTGGTAGGTCTCCTGTTTCCAGTGACCTGTTATACACCATAGAGAGTGGCACACTTAGCGCTTCTGCACCTTCCTTTAGTATCCATGGTGAGATTCTGTCAGGCCCAACAGCCTTTGTCACATCCAGCTCCAGCAGACACCTTTTGACCTCATCACTAGTGAGGTTAAATTCCTCCAAGGTTGCTTGGTTTGCCTCCTCATTTAGTGCAGGGGCTTCTCCTTGTTCTATTGTGAAGACCTCCTGGAATCTCTTGTTGAGTTCTTCATACACCTCCTTGTCATTCTCTATGTATTGTTCTCCCCTTTTTTCAATTTCATCACTTATTCCTTCACTGCTGTTTTCCTCCTGATGTGGCTGTGGAGCAGCTTTGGTTGAGTCTTGGCTTTACTCGCTGTCATTTTCATTCTGTCTCTCAGCTTCCCTCACTCTGAGGTACTCATTTCTGGCCTTCTGGTATCTCTCCCTGCTGTCCGGTGTTCTGTTATTTCTGTAGTTTCTCCGTGTTCTTTTACTCAGTTGCTTCGCTACCTTGCATTCATGGTTGAACCATGGGTTTTTCAGTTTTTTTCGTTTTTCTCCTTGTGGACCGGGATAAACCTGTCTGCAGCTTCCTGGCACTTCTGGGTGACAAAATCCCTCATGTTATCTTGAGATGATTTCGGGGCTTTTAGTGTCCCTGCGGCCCGGTCCTCGACCAGGCCTCCACCCCCAGGAAGCAGCCCGTGACAGCTGACTAACACCCAGGTACCTATTTTATTGCTAGGTAACAGGGGCATAGGGTAAAAGAAACTCTGCCCATTGTTTCTCGCCGGCGCCTGGGATCGAACCCAGGACCAAAGGATCACAAGTCCCGCGTGCTGTCAGCTCGGCCGACCGGCTCCCTGCACATTCTTGAACACTGTCCTGCACATTGTTGTCTCTAAGTTCTGTTTCCCATGGTATTCCCCTTAGGAAGTTCCTCATCTCATCATATTTTCCTCTTTGGTAATTCCTCTTCGGTACTGTTGTGCTTTGTGGTGTCGTCCTATACTATGGTGGTGTGCGAGCCAGGAGTAATTTCACCAGTAATCGGGCTGCATGCACCTAGGGTTACCGTCCCTAGGTGGCCTCTAAGTACTGCCCTTGAAGCTTCCCCTCAAACAGTCTTCATCGACCTAGCAGCAGCTTTTGATACAGCAAACAGAGAAATCATACTGGAACAGCTTGCCGAGCTGGGAATACAAGGAAAATTACTGAAATGGATAAAGGGCTATTTGTCTAATCGAACAGCATATGTTTTGTTTAATGGTGTTAAAAGCACAGAGAGCAAACACTTTGAACTGGGAACTCCACAAGGAGGGGTCCTCAGCCCCCTGTTGTTCAACGTTCTGATGCATAAACTTATTAAAGATCTTCCAACTAATAATGAAGACACTGTCATTTGTTATGCTGATGATATATGTTTACAGGCTGCCTCCGAGCCTAGAATGCAAGTTCTGCTCGATGCTTTTGCTACTAGAGCTGAGGAATGTGGCCTCCTTATCTCTGTACAGAAAACTCGTGCCCTCATTCCATGTGGTATTCCACCACCCAATTATCATATAGATGGGCGAGCACTTGAGAACTGCGAGTCTTACAGATACCTTGGTGTCCCCATTAACGACCCTGGGTACCTTTCTTCTCTCAAGAGGAGACTGTGGGAGAGATTAAAGCCCTTGCGGGTCCTTGTTGGTGTTAATCATGGAATTAACGTGAGACTTGCTAGAATGTTTTATGTATCATTTATACGCTCTGTGATTGACTACAATGCTCTACATCTCACACTGTATACTGACAAAGAGCTGAAATCTCTTGAAACCTTGCAAAATGAAGCTATGCGTCTCATCCTTGGGGCTCCAAAGTCCACGAGAATAGTTAATATGAGAGCAGAGTTAAAATTACCTACCATAAGTGAGAGAATTTTGTCTATTAGCACAGTTTTCGGCGTGAAGGCATTGAGTAGATCTAGGCAACACATGAAGTTTCAAGCTAAACTTTCTAATATGCTGCACTCACCTGAGGTCTATAGAAGAAGAACGAAATCTGATTATGTATATTGGTTCTACAAGGTAGCCAACTCCATCAAAATATTAAATATGTACCCAACTCAACTAATGATTAATCAACCAATTACTCCATAGGATAACTGGGATTTATCAGTTGATTTTGTAAATGCGCCCAAGAAAGATAGTGTGCACTCTACATTATTAAAACAGTTAACACTGAAAAGCATCACTGAAAGTACTCAGAGTATGGGTAACGATGTGTATCAGTGCTATACCGACGGCTCTGTAGAAGAGGGTGGACGATGTACCGGATGTGCATGTAATGTATTTGAACAATCTACTCTCGTACATACAGCAATGAAGCGCGTCAATGACTGGGCAAGTACAACTCAAACCGAACTTGCAGGCATATACCTTGCCACTGAATTTTTAAAAGACAAAGGCAGTGGACTTATATACTGTGACTCGCAGAGTGCACTCCTGGCATTGAACGCACATATTAGTGACACCCAGAAAATAGTCAGTGATATTCGAATGAATGTTTTAGCTGCTAAAGAAAACAGATTTGAAATTAAATTCCTATGGATACCATCACATGTTGGCATCTCAAGGCATGACACTGTTGATATGCTTGCAAAGACAGCCTGTAGAAACCAGTGGTAGAAATTGATATGGGTATTTCATTAGCAGTGACAAAGAGAATACTTAAACAAATATCTAATGAAGATCTCACCGACCTAACAAATTCACAAAGACCTGAAAGTTGTAGCATTAAATATTATGATAGATATCGTGAGGAAACATTCACATATGGGACTAATAGAACAAGAACCCGGCAATGTGATGTTATAGTGGCCAGAATACGCCTGGGATATAGACGTATCTGGCAGCTTTCTCAAAACCCAAATGTCGAGTACACATGTGTCAACTTTGTGAAAGAGAAAACATGCACTCTCTTGAACATTATATGTAGAATGTCCCATACTGGCTGACTTTCGCCCTCCTGGCTAAGGTATGCTGAACTCTGTAATTACTATATGAGTACTGGAACACTTGATGATATATTGGACTTGTATCCAATTGACCATGTAATAGATTAATTATACAATGTATATGATGTAACTATATAACCTGAGCTTGTAAAAGCACCTTAATCACCTTCAGTGATTAAGTGCTTAATTGCACACTAGTTTCTTTATCAGCTATCTCACCCTGTCAGAGTAAATGAGATAAATGTCTGTGAATGCATGTGTGTATATATGTATATGTGTGTGTATGTGTATGTATGGGTATAAGTATATATGGAAGCTGATCAGAATTACATTTCACCTTTAAATGTACATTAATGACACTGTGTAGAAGAANAACAACAATATATATTTCAGGCTTGTTCACATATATTCGTCACGAGAGGTTGGATGGGGCTCTGCTTGCGCTCAGCTGCTAGGGGCTCAAGGCCGAATACTCAGCCCCTCCGACTCCCGGGATTCACCGGAGTCTCCTTGGTCCCAGGAGAGGACCAGCAATGCCCACCTCTCAGTCTTTGCTCCTAACACTAAAGATGGGGGGTTGCAACTGATTCACCCTGGAAGTCCTTCAGTCAGCCACGTGGAAACTGCTCCCTCCAGCCACTACGTTACTTGTTGCCACCATTCAGGCTCTGATACTGGTCGGATGGCTAAGGGTCATTTTGTATGAGTCTGTGCTGTCTTACCACTCTCCAGGCGATAAGAACTTCCATAGAGAACGTGGGTTCCCTAGGTGGTACTATGATAACCTTCGTGTATGCTCATAGGAAATATTATAATGGAGGCACACTTAAACACAAGAATAAAATGTGTGAATTTACTGACACAACTTACATGATCACACATACAAGCACAAGCAATACATGAAAATAAGGATAATAATCTGGAGATCGTCAGCAACTCCTTTTCCACGGCCTCCAGCGCTCCTTCAAACTGGGCAGATAGACAGGATTCACACACTCTCACAGAAGGGCCTCTTCACCACGTCGGCACCTCTTCTTCACTGTCCTGCCGTCCACACACACTGTCCTCATCAACATCCTGGACACAAGCTGCCCGCAGCCTATTCTACTACTAAAGTATTAATGTCAATTTGCCACATACATAAGTAAATATCGTGGCCTATCTAGCCTACTCACACAAGGGGTAATGGGAGGGAATATGATCTACCTTTACATTCCTGGCTCATGACGCCTGTCCCTCGATGGTGTGAGGCTCCCACGCTTCCTGAGTCGATCCTTGACAATCCAGGAACGTTCCACAGGTCCTCAGGTGACGTGAAGCCTTCGCGTCATCGCCGTTCCAATCCCTGAGATTCAGCTATCCCAATCCTGGTTCACCAATGGGCACTGAGCTAATCACAATATTCACATACTCGTCCCTTCCACAAGGCATTGTTCCTTGTCCTAGGAACGGTGTCGTCCCTCCAAAACCCTCACTGGATGTGACCCAGTCACAGCTAGGCCTGCCCACCGCACCTTCCAGACCCTTCGTCCAGCGTCGTCACCGACTATTTTCCAAGTTTGGCACTCCTTTGCTCAATGAACTTGGTTCCTTTTTGCTTCCCAGAAGCGCAGTGTCTCCAATATCTTTGGTGGGCTGCGATGGTTAGCTCTAATCCACTGAGAAAGGCTTGTAAAGCCTCAAATCCTTGAGAGCTGACTGAGGCGCGTCCTCTCACCTCCACAGTCAGGTCAACTCTGACGTTGGCGCCGCCCGGGGCACTCGGTGAGGTAGGGGGCTCTGATTGGTCGCCCGTGATCCACGCCACCCAATCCGCACATGGCTTGCGTTTTCTACAACATGGCGGGTCTGCACGTAAGAGGTACTATTTCATTTTATATCAGGGCGCCACTTCCCCTTTACCTACAACTTATAATGTAAATTTCTCCCTTATCTGGCGGCCGGTCTGGTCGCCACATATATCAACAGACTCCCTGTACCTCAGAGAATCAGTAGGGAGAGCTGATATGACTCTTTAAGCAGGCAAACGAAAGAAATAGGAGAGGGCACCGTAACAATATATATACTAGCAGTACCCTGCCATGCGTTGCTGTGGCTCAGCAACGCATGTGCGTTGCTGAGCCACAGCAACATTCTCTGTCCCCACCATTCTCTCCTCACCCGTCTCCTCGGCCTCTCAACCATTCCCCACTCCACCATCCCCTCGTCCTCCCCACCATTCCTCACTCCACCATCCCCTCTTCCTTCCCACCATGCCCCACTCCCCTGTCCCTTTGTTCTCTCCACCATTCTCCATTCCCCCATTCCCTAGTCCCCACCATCCCAAACTCACCCATCCCCTTGTCCTTCCCCACCATTACCCCCTCCCTTGTCCCCTCGTCCTCCCCACCATCTCTCACTTCCGTCTCCTCGTCATCCCCACCATTCCCCACTCCCTCGTCCGATGCCTTCCCAAATGGTCTGATGTTTCCATCAGAAAATTGGAAACATCAAGTGATCTGATGTTCCCATAACTAAAGTATATGAAAAACAGTTAAAAATGAAATGAAAATATGAAAAAAAAATATATACTATTCTCACGAAATGAACGGTATGGTAAACAACACAGCTCAATTCCAACACAATGTCACACAAAATAATTCAATAAAAAATAAAGTAAATCTTAATCTATGAAAAAAATATTATCAATGCAATCGGAAACATTGAAATGGAATTCGTGACGTATTTAGTATAGCGTGAATGTTGCAATTATGTGCAACAGATAGTGCTTTTTTAACAAAAAAAACGCATGTTTTTACCTCTTACAGGAGTGGCATCTATATAGTAGGTATATGAAAAGACGCGCCTATTTGAATGCAACGTTGTGTCAAAATTTCATAGCAATTGGTGAAGAATTTTCAGAGATTACAACGTGTGTTGTTATTATGTCCAACATATGGCACTGTTTTACAAAAAAACATGTTTTTTTCCTGTCACAGGTGAGGCACGTATATAGTAGATATAAAAAAAGACGCGCTTATTCGAATACAACGTTGTATCAAAATTTTAAAGCAATCGGTAAAGAGGTTTCAAAGATTTTCCTCACATGGAAAAACACAGTGTTTCAGAAAAAGAATGTTTTTCAACCGTCACAGATGTGACATCTGTATAGTATGTATATAAAAACCTGGCCGGATGCGAATGGAACATTGTGTGAAAATTTCAAAGCAATCGGTGAAGAACTTTCGGAGATTAGAGATTTTGAACAAACGAACATTTCCATTTTTATTTATATAGACTAACTGTACCCGGCCATGCGTTGCTGTGGCTCAGTGTTTTTCCATGTGTTTTTCACGCAAGGAAAATCTTCGAAACCACTTTACAGATTTCTTTGAAATTTTGACACAACGATGCATTCAAATAATCGAGTGTTTTTATATACCTACTATGTATAGGCCTCACCTGTGACACGAAAAAACATGATTTTTTTTAAAACAGCGCCATCGGTTGGACGTAAGAGCAACACACGCTGTAATCCCCGAAAGTTCTTCACTGATTGCTTTGAAATGTTAACATAACGTTCCATTCGAATACGTGCGTATTTTTATATACCTGCTATATAGATGCCACACCTGTGAAACCATTCTCTTTTGAAAAAAAACAGCGCCATCTGTTGCACATATTAGCAACACGCTATACTACATATGTTATGATTACATTTCAATGTTTCGAATTGCATTGATAAATTTAATTTTCAAATGATTTTGATTTATTTTCATTTTGATTTAATTATTTTGTGTGGCAGTGTGTTGGAATTGAGCTGTGTTGTTTACCACACCGTTCATTTCGTAAGTATAAGTATAGATGCCACACTTGTGACAGGTAAAACTATGCTTTTCTAGACAAACAGCGTTATCTGTTGTTGACCAGACCACACACTAGAAGTTGAAGGGAAGACGACGTTTCGTCGTCGATCGTCGGAGCTGGGTATAGGGGCGAAAGACTAATCGAACCATCTAGTAGCTGGTTCCCTCCGAAGTTTCCCTCAGGATAGCTGGAACTCGTGGGATGAATTTCATCCGATGAATTTGGAACTCGTGGGATGAATTTGGTCCGGAAGACATCTCCCGTCACGCAGGGTGCAGTTGCGCCTCTACAGATCTCCAGTATCATCTTTTGATACTGGTAATGGCTCAAAAGGGCCACCACTTACGGGCTATTCATGCCCGTGCCACCTCTTGGGTGGCTTAATCTTTATCAATCAATCAATCGAACAGCAGACCAGTGCAATCTCCAGTCAAGAATGGAGATTCTCGTATGGGCCAATAGGCCTTCTGCAGTTCTCATTATTACTACTATTCTCTACACCTTACTTTCCTCCTCACCTCTCTCTTGCCTATTTATTACCCGTTCTCTACCTCCTCATCACAAGCGACTTGAGAATGGTCCAGGACGGACCGAAACGTCGTCTTCCCTTCAACTTCTAGTGTGTGGTCTGGTCAACATACTTCAGCCACGTTATTGTGACTCATCGCCTGCATATGGATACCACACGTACGCGTCTTACTCTGTTTAATTTCTTCGATGCTCTACCTTCCTTCAAACGGCCTTTTCGCGCCTTTGAATCTTCCCTTCTTGCCGCCAAGCGTCGAAAGAACCAGCTCAGGTTTCTTAAAGATTGTCTTGCTGAGCAAGTTCTCCCTCTTTCTTTATCTCACTTTCTCCAGTTCAACACTTCGGGATCTCCTTTCCCTGAACATGCCCGCCTTCTTCTTCAAGAACTTATTCATGCCACCTCCCTGCAAGTTGACGAGGCCTTTCTTGCTGTTCGTCAAAAGCAACGCTTTCTGTCCTCTTCTCTTCCCAGTGATCTATGCAATATCATTTTTCCAATTGCATTTGACACTGCTCACGTCTCCTCTTCCCACCACTCCTCCACACTACACAACAAACTTCAACGCCTGATCTCCAACAGTCCTTGGGCCAAATACTCTCTCTCTGACTGTGTTACCAACCTTTCGTCCTACTCTCTTTCTAAGCACCAGCAAGAACTCCTTGGTCTTGGTCTGTCTTTTGCTACTTCCCCTAGCCCACGCTGTGGCATTGATCTCATTAGTTCCTTTGACAGGTTTGTCAATTCTAACTCTAGTACTCTTTCGGACCTGTCTGCCTTTAGAGGGGCCCTCATCCCCGTTCTTGACAGCTTGTTTTCTAAAAATCACCACCTTCCTCGTCGTTTCCAGCTTGCCCTTGCCTCCCTAAAATCCAACAACTCTATTCTTATCCTTCCTTCTGACAAAGGCAATTCGGTGGTTGTCCTTGACCGTGAGGACTACCTCCGGAAAGCAGATGTCTTGCTCTCTGACTCTCGCACTTATGCTCCTCTGACTTCTAACCCTTTGGATCGCCTCAAAACTTCCTTTAACCGCAAACTAAGACAGCTCTCTAGTCTTTGCCCTCCTGACTTTGATCTCATTAAACGTTTCCGTGTCATCTGCCCTTCTCTTCCTTATTTCTATGGTCTTCCTAAGACTCATAAACCTGGTGTTCCTCTTCGTCCTATCATTTCTTCACGGGGCTCTGTCAGCTATTCTCTTGCCTCCTGGCTCGCTAAAACCCTGACGCCTTACCTTGGCACTTTTTCCCCTGCCCACCTTCGTCACTCTCAGGACTTCATAGAAAGACTGCGCCTGCAACCCTCTTGTAAGATGCTTAGTCTTGATGTTGACTCTCTGTTTACAAATGTTCCGCTTGATGACGTTCTCTCTTTCCTTAGACGGAAGGCGTCAGAGGGCCTTCTTCCTCTCCCTCTTCCCACTGACGTTTTCCTCGATCTCATTAGACTCTGTGTTGAATCTAATTCTTTCTCTTTTAACGGTAAATATTACACTCAAACTTTCGGTGTCGCTATGGGTTCCCCTCTCTCCCCTGTTCTTGCTAATTTCTACATGGAATACTTCGAAACTGTTCTTCTTCCTTCTATTGATACTCGTCCCTCTCTCTGGCTTCGCTATGTTGATGACATTTTTGCTTTATGGCCTCATGACCTTAATCTTTTCCAGCCTTTCCTCGCCTCTCTTAACAATCTGGCTCCTTCTATCCATTTCAAAGTTGAGTGGGAATCTAATTCCCTCCTTCCTTTTCTGGATGTTCATGTTCACAGCTCTGTGTCTGGGTTCTCTTTCTCTGTCTACCGTAAACCCATGCACAGTGGCATGTACATTCACTTCTTTTCCTACCATCCTCCTTCTGTTAAGAAAAATGTCCTCGTCTCTCTCTTCCTCCGCGCTCTACGCATCAGCGACCCTCAGTTTCTTGATTCTGAAATTTCCTTTATCTACAAATCATTCTCTCGCCTTGGTTATCCTTTGCATTTCATCAACTCTGCCTACTCTCAAGCTAAACGAAATTTCTTTCATCCTAAACCTGCTTCCAACAGTAGTAGCACTGTACTATGCCTTCCCTTCATATCTGAACTCAAAACTTTTACCAATACCTTTCGTCCTCTTGACATTAAACTCGCCTTTCGACAAACTAACACACTTCGTAGCAATCTAGTTCACACTGCTCCTCCTGCTTCAAATGCTGCTGGTGTCTACTCTATTTCCTGTTCATCTTGTCCTCTCCAATACTTTGGCGAAACTGGCCGTACACTGAATGACAGACTTAAAGAACACAAGAGAAGTGTTAAGTCTGCAGACACTAACAATGCTCTCTTCTGCCATGTGAGGGATTCTAATCATCCCATTGATTGGTCTTCCTCCAAAATAATCTTTCCTGCCTCTACTCTTCACAGACGCCGTCTTGTAGAATCGGCTCTTATACACCAAGTACCCAACATGAACATGAGTCCTGGCTTTGTTGCTGTGGACTCTTCCCTTTCACAGTACATACTCAAATGCTCTAATCTTTCTAACAAACGTGACTTAACATAAGCTTACCCCTTCCATTTATCTTTCTTTCTCTTTCCTTTTCTTTCTCTCTTCTACGCTCCCTTGCTATCCTCTTCTTATTCCTATTACTTTTCCTTCGGTGGTTATAATGGGAGCTGCCTCGTATGGGCCAATAGGCCTTCTGCAGTTCTCATTATTACTACTATTCTCTACACCTTACTTTCCTCCTCACCTCTCTCTTGCCTATTTATTACCCGTTCTCTACCTCCTCATCACAAGCGACTTGAGAATGGTCCAGGACGGACCGAAACGTCGTCTTCCCTTCAACTTCTAGTGTGTGGTCTGGTCAACATACTTCAGCCACGTTATTGTGACTCATCGCCAGCGTTATCTGTTGCATGCAAGGGCAACACACATGCTTTACTAAATATGTTACAATTCAATTTCAATGTTTCTGATTGCATTCATAAATAGAATTTTCATAGATTTTGATTTATTTTAATTTTTGATTTAATTATTTTGTGTGAATTGCACTGGAATTGAGCTGTGTTGTTTACCATACTGTTCATTTCGTGAGTAAAGTTTATTTATTAAAACTATTATTATAGTTTTATTTTTTCATGTTTTCATTTCATTTTTAACTGTTTTTCATATACTTCAGTAATGGGAACATCAGATCACTTGATGTTCTCAATTTTCTGATGGGAACATCAGACCATTTAGGAAGGCATCGGACGAGGGTGTGGGGAATGGTGGGGAGGACGAGGGGACGGAAGTGAGAGATGGTGGAGGGATGAGGGGACAAGAGAGGGGGTAATGGTGGTAAAGGACAAGGGGACGGGGGAGTTTGGGATGGTAGGGACGAGGGGATTGGAGAATGGTGGGGAGGACAATGGGACAGGGGAGTGGGGCATGGTGGGAATAAAGAGGGGATGGTGGAGTGGGAAATGGTGGGGAGGCCGAGGAGACAGGTGAGTGGGGAATGGTGGGGAGGACTGGGTGACAGGGAAGGTTGCTGTGGCTTAGCAACGCACATGCGTTGCTAAGCCACAGCAACGCATGGCAGGGTACTGCTAGTATGTATATATATATATATATATATATATATATATATATATATATATATATATATATATATATATATATATATATATATATATATATATTGTCCGGTACGCGCATATGTGAATATATATACATCGATTAGCGAGTGACAGTGTACAAGATATCCTAAGTGCTTAAACCTGGCAAAGTTGCCTATGTCGGGGTTATCTTAGTTGTAAGTAAATACAAGTACAAATGATCGTACTTAATTTCCTGTCAATGGTCGCCAACGTCGGGGTGTCTCTCTCTCTCTACATAGACACCACCCAGTAGAATTAGCAATAACTGTTACTCACCGCAGCCCTGCAGGTCTTCACTCAATCCTCGCGGCGCCACTGTTCACCAGGAGAGTATCCCAGTCAATCCCCAGCCGGCCTTAATAGCCAGAAGACGAGTGGGAACACATTCACTCTCTTTGAACCGTGTGCCCACCCCGACAAGGGCTCTACTACTAACTGCAAGGTTGCCAACTGGTGTTTCCCGTGTCCAGTAACACGTCAGTGGTATTGTGGAATTGTGGTAACAGTGGCAAGAGCACACTAAATAAAGCTGATATTATGCAATAATTCAAACGGCTTTTCATTTTATATACCTGCATTTGGGTGAGGTGATATGTTGCAACAGTTTTGGATGAGGTGAAAACAAACTTTCAACACAAGATAGAACACGAAATATTGGGTAAAGTTAAAGGGGAAGAATGAAAGTAAATGCAGAGGGCCTATTGGCCCATATTTCTTGATGCTTCTATATTGGTGCGGAGTCTTGAAGTGGGTAGAATATAGTTGTGTATTAATTGGCTGTTGATTGCTGGTGTTGACTTCTTAATGTGTAGTGCCTCACAGATATCAAGCTGCCTGCTATCGCTGTATCTATCGATGATTTCCGTGTTTTTTTTAAGACTTCTCAGGTGATGGTCTGGTTGTGGGAAGAGATTATATGTTCCTTAATGGAGCCCTGTTGCTTATGCATCGTTAATCGCCTGGAAAGAGATGTTGTTGTCTTGCCTATATACTGTGTTCTTTGAGGCTTACAGTCCCCAAGTGGGCATTTGAAGGCATAGACGACATTGGTCTCTTTCAAAGCGTTCTGCTTTGTGTCTGGAGAGTTTCTCATGAGTAGGTTGGCAGTTTTCTTGGTTTTATAGTAAATCGTCAATTGTAACTTCTGATTTTTGTCTGTAGGGATAACGTTTCTATTAACAATATCTTTCAGGACCCTTTCCTCCGTTTCATGAGCTGTGGAAAAGGTGGTACAGGTGTTGTGTTAGTTGTCTCTTCAGAGGTTGCATGGCGTTTCACCTTCCTTCTTATGATGTCTTCAACGAACCATTGGAGAAGCCGTTGTTGACTAGGACCTACCTTACCCTACAGAGTTCTTCATCGACTTGCTTTCATCCTGAGCAGTGGCTGAGAGCACGGTCGACATAAGCGTTAGCAACACTCCTCTTGTACCAGGTTGGGCAGTCACTGTTGGCATTGAGGCACATTCCTATGTTTGTTTCCTTAGTGTAGACTGCAGTGTGGAAACTTCGCTCCTTTCCTTGACTGTTACATCTAGAAAGGGCAGTTTCCCATCCTTCTCCATCTCGTAGTGAAATGCAACACAGAATTCCGCTCAAATGCCTCCTTCAGCTCCTGCAGATGTCTGACATCAGGTACCTGTGTAAAATTGTCGTCAACATACCTGCAGTATATGGCCGGTTTCAAGTTCATGTCGACTAAGACCTTTTGTTCGATGGTACCCATGTAGAAGTTCGCAAACAGTACACCTAGGGGAGAACCCATTGCGACCCCATCTACTTGCTTATACATGTGCCCATCCGGGCTCAAGAAGGGTGCCTCTTTAGTACAAGCTTGGAGTAGTTTCCTTAGAATGTTTTCTGGTATGTCAAGGAGTACAGGCTGGATCACGATACACTCTGTCCACTATCATCCATTGTTTCATCCACAGGTACGTTGGTAAACAGTGATTCTACGTCCAACGAGGCTCTTATCCTGTGGCCGTGTTCCCCACAGTAAGTCAACAAATTCCTTTGGAGACTTCAGGCTGAAGGCACAAGGGACATAAGGTCCAGCAAGCCGTTAAGTCGCTTTGCCAGTCTGTACGTAGGTGTGGGTATCTGGCTGTTGATTGGCCGAAGTGGGTTTCCAAGCTTATGTGTCTGACATTTCCATACGCGTATCCAGTTTGTATTCCCCAATAATCTTTGGCATGTGGATTCCGGAGTTCTTGCGTTCACAGTTTTGATAATTTGGCTGACCTTTATCGCTGTATCATCGATAGCTACAGCGATAGCAGCGGCTTGATCTACCCACCACCGTCCCACAACACTACCCACACCGCCCATCA
>WNGS01158432.1:47958-64022 GCA_020271785.1 Procambarus virginalis
CAGATGTTTCGGAGCCAGAAGCATAGGGGAGGGGGGGACCGGATGAATTACCAAAGGTAAAAGACAAAGAGGGGTGGACGAATCAAAGTCGAAGCGACTCCCACCCCCAAGTCCAAGTCCCTATAACCAAACAGGGCAGTCTCGGAGAACCCTGGAAGCAACGAACCTATCGCGTTGCAGAAACCTAAACTGACAATGCAACGTCTCTGCTGCCGCACCCTCATATCATTTCAGTAGCTTGGTGAACTGGAGCCCGTACAGAGAACAAGCGTTGCATGACTCTGGGTCAAAAGAATCACTGACCCACAGGCAGTATGGCGGAGGCACAACCAGTGATTGTCACCCCGAAACAAGGGGACTGAGCAACCATCAACTTCACACGGAGCGAGAGGGGACTCAAGGGTCACATATAACAAATCACTGGTAACAGGTGAATAATCCTCTCTCTGTTGTTTTCCTTGTTTCCAACTGGGTTGTTTTGTCCTTTGTTTCTTTCTTGGTTATTCCTGATCGGCTTGTTCGCTCTTCTCATGTGACATTGCCAGAGCCACTTCAGCTCGAGTTCGGTGGTTGGCGTTCTTCGGCCCCATTCCGCAAGCGTTCTCGCGCATTGTTTTAGCTCTGGCCTGATCATGTACTGCTTCAGTCTGCCTGGTCCTTGGTCAGGGTTCTTTCTGTCTCTCTTCTGCCCATTTCATGGTGGCCCCTTTGGTCCAGGTTTGTTTTTGAATGCCTTGTTTTTGCCTTCCTTGGTGTCGGGGTGTCACGGTTCTCGTTAGTGAAGGGTTAAAGCAACAGTAGACTGGATCTCCTCTCCAGGTGGTTGCTCCGACAATAACCCTTACTCACCGTCGTTCTACGGGTCTTCCCTCGATCCTCTAGGCTCCACTGCACGCCCCGGAGAGTACCCCAGTCGATCTCACAACCGGCCTTAAATTGCAAGATGAGTGGAGGCACAGATCATTCCCTCAATCTGCGGCCCGCCCCGACACAGAACTCTTACACAGCCTTTAAGGTCGCCAACTGGTGTTTTTAGGTGTCCAGTAACACTGCAGTGGTGAGGTGTAATTGTGGTAATTGTGGTAAGAGCAATTTCAAACAATATGGTATCAGGCAGATCACTCTGTTTTACTTCATTACACGGTCACAAGATAATGGAGGGGATGATATCAAACACCAAAGAGTTTTGGTATTTTACTTAAAAGACAACGAGAAATATATATGCATCAATGTATCAGGAACAATACATGACAAACTGCTCAATCCGCAGCAGAATAATCTGGAGCGCACCGATATGGCAACATCCGACAGCGCCACGTGTCACCTGTCAGATATCAACTGACCGGGACCCTCGCGATCGTGAGAACAGACTAGTACTTGTTTTCTAATTCTATCACGATCCCCGTTTATTTAACTTTTTTGCAAAACACTGTAATTAACATTCACATGGCATACTTATGATTTCACTGGCCTCACGGTCAATATCTTATTCACACTGCACTCACAGTGACTTTTCACCGTACCAAAAGATTACTCTATTCTTAATAATATTTACTGTGAATGCACTCGCTTGATCACTGAACTTTTCTTTATATCTATACTTTCTCTTAAAGAGATATCACTGGCAAACACTTCACGTATATGATATTATTCAGTACACAGGCATGTACATAGATAAATCAGTAATCAAATTACAGGCATATATTATATAAATCATGAAGATCAATACACAGGCATTTATATCAATAAATCATGGAGATCAATACACAGGCATTTATATCAATAAATCTTGGAGATCAACACACAGGCATTTATATCAATAGATCTTGGAGATCAATACACAGGCATTTATATCAATAAATCTTGGCTCATAGCCTAACACCAATATCTGGTTTACTACCAATATATATAATAATAATAATCACAGGAAATTAATAATAGTCACAGTAAATTCTTTGATGAATCCTGGTGCTTGCACACACCCACACATAGATATATATGAAACTGATACTGTGAGCGCTCTGGGTAGCCTCACCACACACTGTGCTCTCTGTGACTTGCTCACGACATATAAAATATCCTGACAAGAAATATATAGCTAACTAAAGGGGAATGGGAGGGTAACTGTAAACACCTACTTCACCTATCCTAGGATGACAGTTGGGTTGTAGCTCCTGGTCCAGGCTCTCGCCTCGTACACCCTCCAGAAACACAAGCCAACGCCTTAGGATTTTCGCGTCTCGCCGCTTTCTGTACACTGCAGGTCCATGCTCCTTCCCCTACAGTACGTCGCCGGGTTGAAGTCGGTCTCCTGGCCGTCAACTTTCCTCCCAACTACGGCAGCCAGCCTACGTCTCGGCGGTCGTCGCATGTTTCCCAATTAATCCTTGTCACTGTGCTCCCAGAGGAACTGCCTCTCACCACTACGAAGTCACTGTGAAGTTATCAGCCGTCCCAGACGATACTGCTTAAGCTCCACACGCACAGCACCCGACTTCAGAGCACTTGCAGCTCACTTCACTGTCAATTCCCTCGTCGTCTAGATGTATCGCTAGGTATTTGGGAAGACTTCTCGACGTGCTTGCATCCAACTGTTGACTCGTAGGGTTCCACGAAGGTGGGGTTACTGTCAAACTTGACAGGATCGTCGATCACACGTTCAACCTGGTTGACAAGGCGGTCAACCCGGTTCACTCACGGTGGATTGGCCCGGCCACTAAGCTGTCTCTTATACTGGTGAACTGCCAAGGACGTCACACGTCGATGCCTGGCCCACTTCTTGCAACGCACCTGTCCCTGAGCACTTGTTGCTCAATATTCTGTCAATTCCTTATCTGAGCCACATCGGGGTTGCAGGAAGACCTCACAGAGTGCGCGCTAACAACTGGAGACGCTTACATCCACTGGAGTTCGGTAAATCCGTCACTCTGACAGGACGACCGGTCGCACGTCCTGCCTCTCGGACGTGTCGTGAAAGACTGATAGCGCTAAGGCACCACCATGGCTGGACTCCCCCTGCCTATGTGACGTCACTTTTTCCAAAGTCGGTTTTCATTGGCTCCCAGTGCCACGTCGCTGACGGTGACCAATCTGGCGACACTGACGTCACACAGTTTTGACGGGAGAACAGACTCGCCAGCGCCATATTGGCTCCCTAAAGGGCCTATCCCACAGGCCAAAATACTATATTTTCGCAAATTTCTCGGCTCATCGAGAATACTGTTCTCTCACACATATGTTCAATTATATATGGAAGCTGATCAGAATTACATTTCACCTTTGTAAATGTACATTAATGACACTGTGTAGATGACACATCGAACACTTTATGTAAGGCATACATAAATCTGTGTATCTATGTATTTACGTATATAGGTTAGCTTAGCATTTTTAAAGCACCGACTCACCTTCAGTGGTTGATTGTTCAATAAACCCTTCAAATATATGTTTAACACATCTCTAACCCTGTCCATGGAGGACAGAAGAAAATGTATATATGCTGGTTAGCATTGTTAATGTGTGGCCACGTCTGTGGTAGAAAACAATAAAAAAAAAAAAAAAATTGATGCCTGCAACGTAGAGAACGCTCGGGAATAGTAGACATGACTCTTACAGCAGGCGTGGGAGAATTAGAAGGGGGGAACACCATCACATTGGCCTCCGGTTGTTGGGGAGGGGGGGGGGGAATGGGTTAGCTTCATGCTCTTCTCCGGCGCTAGAGATTTTTATTCTTTTGATCCTGGTGGTCTTTTTGTTAGGCTGCAACTGGCTCCTTTTTCTGACGATGAATGAGTCAGTGGGCTTCTGGTTGTTTTGGCCAAGGGTACATCATGTGCTGTGTCTGGTGGCGGCTTTACACTGCTGCCTTCAGGCCACCGGTTCTGTTTCGGTGGTCTCGTTGTGGGTTGCTGAGGTTTCCGTGGTTCCTATTCCATGGCTCATGCATGTGTCTGGTTGTTCGCAGTGTTGTTACAGCTAGCCAACCTGTGGTCTACCATCATGCTCATGATGTTTGGCAGGGATTGCTGCGTGCATGCTGGCCAAGATATTGACTAGACCTAGAATCAGTTCACTTAAAGATATAATCACTGGATCACTAACTCTGGACAGAAGAGCCTCCAATAGCAACAGGTGGACCCATTGTGCGATAAACACCATCAATACATTCGATATAACAAACACAGTCACTGAGAAGTGTGTCGACGAAAGACATGCAGACTTTGTTATGCAATAGCCATGGGAATCTCCGCCAGCAGACTTTAAGATTATGGTTATTGAGGGAAAAAGAACCAGACAAATCCTCATCTGCTACATAACATTGCACAGATGCATATAGAAGCAAACTTGGCATCCGACAGCTTCACTTACTTCACAGATGGATCAGTAGACCAGCAGGGACAAGAAACCGGAGCTGCAGTTAAAGCTGAAAACTCTGTAAATAGTTAAAGGCTCTCAAATGGGTGTTCGACTTTACAAACAGAGATGCTAGCCATTCAAAAGGCTTTGGAACATGCTCTTGCTGAACACTGACAACATGTTATCATACATACAGATTCGAGAACCGCCATTGAAACCTTGCAACAAGAACACATATGTGATAACATACATCTGATCACAAATGTCATATCATTAATGCAAACACTCAAACGACAAGGCCGACGGGTACTTATCAACTGGGTGCCAAGTCATGTGAAAATTATAGGAAATGACATTGCAGACGAAGCTTCAAAACTTGCAACTAAGAGAAGAAATGTAGACATTTACATACCGCAGAGTCTATCACAGATTAAGAAAGTAATTAGAAACAGAGCAATGCAAAAGATGTACAGTGGCCACAACACAGCAGTTGCAACATCAGGATCTGCTGGTTGGTACAAGAATTCAACCAACTACAAACCACTTAGTTTGATGAAAGGGAGCAGTAGAGCAACAGAAGTACACTTACATCGCATCAGGCTTGGATACCCATGTGCATGGGATATAGGCTTACAGGTTCCGGAAGATGAGAGGAAATGTCAGCACTGTGGAGAAATGCCAGACAGACCACTGGAACATTATCTAACACAGTGCACAGTTACAAATCCATTAAGATTTCAACTTAGATTCAACAGAGCAGAAGTTGTTAAACACATATGGCAAAATCTCACTAAAGCGACCATACGAGTCATAAATACTCATACTCTGCCCAAGTAAAACAGAAACAAGCAACACTTAGTGGGCCAGCCAGAGGCTTAGGGCCCGCGCAGTGGGCCAGCCAGAGCCTTAGGGCCTGCCCAGTGGATCAGTCAGAGGCTTAGGGCCCGCACAGTGGGCCAGCCAGAGGCTTAGGGCCCGCGGAGTGGGTCAGCCAGAGGCTTAGGGCCCGCACAGTGGGCCAGCCAGAGCCTTAGGGCCTGCCCAGTGGATCAGCCAGAGGCTTAGGGCCCGCACAGTGGGCCAGCCAGAGGCTTAGGGCCCGCGGAGTGGGTCAGTCAGAGGCTTAGGGCCCGCACAGTGGGCCAGCCAGAGCCTTAGGGCCTGCCCAGTGGATCAGTCAGAGGCTTAGGGCCTGCCCAGTGGGTCAGCCAGAGGCTTAGGGCCCGCACAGTGGGCCAGCCAGAGCCTTAGGGCCCGCGGAGTGGGTCAGCCAGAGGCTTAGGGCCCGCGCAGTGGGCCAGCCAGAGGCTTAGGGCCCGCGCAGGAATATTCTGCAAAAAAAAAAAAACTGTTTTGATCTCATGTCTTGGACCGATATTTGGGCATGGTGGTTTTGGCGGTCTACTGTGGTCTTCGCTGCCAGGTTTCTTGTTATAGTCCCTGGTATTCTGCGGCCTTGTGTGGCTTTGGGACATGTACTCACCTAGTTGTACTTTTGGGGTTGAGCTTTGGGTCTTTGGTTCCACCTCTCAATTGTCAATCAACTGATGTACAGATCAGATTCCTGAGCCTATTGGGCTTTATCATGTCTACATTTGAAAATGTGTATGGAGTCTGCCTCCACCACATCATTCCATTTGTTAACAACCCTGACACCGAAAAAAATTCTTATGTCTGTGGCTCTTTTGGGTACTAAGTTTCTACCTGTGTTCACTTATTCACGTTCCACCCATGCTAAATATTTTGTCTTTGTCCACCCTGCCAATTCCTCTGATAATTCTATAGGTGGTGATCATGTTTTCCCTCTCGTGTGTTGCGAGCCTTTAGTCTCGCCTTCGACTTGATACCTGCGGTGCTGCCGCCTCCCTGGTTCGTTCTCCTGTTTTATCCTTCTCTGTGGGTAATTAGGTTCACAGAGCCGACAGGGCCTCCTCAATAAATCAGCGTTGAATGTAATTAAATGCCAATTTCTTGGTGAGCCCCAGAGGCTCCTGACACCCTCCCTCCCAGCGGTCGGCAGTATTTCAAGCATTCCCAAACTGACTGGTGTCAGCCAGGCTGGCTCCCTCCTCCCTATAAGGGGGGAGGTGGAACTAACTAGCAGGGGCTGGTTTGATGAAGTATTGATTGGTTGTTTTCATTGTGGGGAAGTTTTTTCTGGCAATAATACGGCTTTGGTTTCGTTTTTAAATCGTGCAGTAGTTTGTTTTGATTTTGTTTTCATATCTTTCTGGGTGCTTCCCGGTGGTGAGAAAGATGATAAAGATAAGTAAAGTGTTCATAGGCCATCGCTCCCTTCCCCTCTCTGAGTGGGCCAGATTCTGGCTCATGGTCCCCGGTAGGCAAAAAGAACTCTATGATTGATGACACTCAAGTATTATGTCACTTAATCATTAATATAGCTTCAGGAAGCCTCCGTGGCTCACCCAGAATTTGGTGTTTCAGTAAATTCAACGCTGGTTTTCTGGGGGAGCCCCTTCGGATCCCTGGAGCTATCTGGGCTGATATGAATGTATTAGACCCTGGCATCAGTCAAGCGAATGGAGTTCTAGGCCTACCAGGGACCATGAGCCAGAACCTGGCCCCCCTCAGAGAGGCATGAGGAGCAATGGCCAATAGAAACCCCCGTGTGGTTGGAAGCATTCTATATCTGCCATCGACCGGGTCCACTGGAACATTATCTAACACAGTGCACAGTTACAAACCCCATTAAGATTTAAACTTAGATTCAACAGAGCAGAAGTTGTTAAACACATGGGTCAAAATCTTACTGAAGCGACCATACGAGTAATAAATACTCATCCTCCGCCCAAGTAAAACAGAAACAAGCAACACTTAGTGGGCCAGCCAGAGGCTTAGGGCCCGTGCAGTGGGCCAGCCAGAGGCTTAGGGCCCGCCCAGTGGGCCAGCCAGAGGCTTAGGGCCCGCCCAGTGGGCCAGCCAGAGGCTTAGGGCCCGAGCAGTGGGCCAGCCAGAGGCTTAGGGCCCGCCCAGTGGGCCAGCCAGAGGCTTAGGGCCCGCCCAGTGGGCCAGCCAGAGGCTTAGGGCCCGCCCAGTGGGCCAGCCAGAGGCTTAGGGCCCACGCAGGAATATCCCTGCAAAAAAAAAAAAAGCTTCTTTAGCCTTTCCTCATAGCTCATACCTCTCAGTTCCGGGACGAGCCTGATGGCATACCGCTGAATCTTCTCTAACTTTGTCTTGTGTTTAACTAGGTATGGACTCCAGGCTGGAGCTGTATATTCCAGGATTGGTCTGACATAAGTGGTATACAATCCTGAACGATTCCTTACACAAGTTTCTAAAGGCAGTTTTTGTGTTGGCCTGTCTAGCATATGCCGCTAATGATATCCTTTTGATGTGGGCCTCTGGGGACAGGTTTGGTGTGATATCAACCCCCAGATATTTCTCTTTATTTGACTCTTGCAGGATTTCACCTCCCAGATGGTACCTTGTGTTTAGCCTCCTGCTCCCTTCGCCTAATTTCATTACCTTACACTTTCCTGAGTTGAACTTTAGCAGCCATTTTATAGACCATTCCTCCAGTTTGTCCAGGTTATCCTGTAGTCTCTGTCTATCTTTATCCGTCTTGATTCTTCTCATAATTTTTGCATCATCAGCAAACATTGAGAGGAACGAGTCTATACCCTCCGGAAGATCGTTTACATATATTAGAAATAGGATGGGTCCAAGTACAGAGCCTTGTGGGACTCCGCTGGTGACATCTCGCCACTCTGATGTCTCCTCCCCTCACCGTTACTCGCTGTTTCCTGTTGCTTAAGTACTCCCTTATCCACTGGAGCACCTTCACTTTTACTCCTGCCTGTTGCTCCAACTTTTTAACAGCCATTTATAGGGTGTTGTGTCAAAGGCTTTCTGGCAGTCCAGGAAAATGCAGTCGGTCCACCCTTCTCTTTCCTGCCTAATTTTTGTTGCTTGGTCATAGAATTTTATTAAACCTGTGAGGCACGATTTACCATCTCTGAACCCATGTTGGTGGTGCGTTACAAAGTTATTTCCCTCCAGATGCTCTACGAGCCTTTTCTTCACGATCTTCTCCATCACCTTGCATCGTATACAAGTTAGGAAAACTCACCTGTAGTTCAGTGCTTCTTGCCTGTCACCCTTCCTGTATATTGGGACTACGTTAGCTGTCTTCCAACTTTCTGGTAGGTCTCCTGTTTCCAGTGACCTGCTATACACCATAGAGAGTGGCACACTTAGCGCTTCTGCACCTTCCTTTAGTATCCATGGTGAGATTCTGTCAGGCCCAACAGCCTTTGTCACATCCAGCTCCAGCAGACACCTTTTGACCTCATCACTAGTGAGGTTAAATTCCTCCAAGGTTGCTTGGTTTGCCTCCTCATTTAGTGCAGGGGTTTCTCCTTGTTCTATTGTGAAGACCTCCTGGAATCTCTTGTTGAGTTCTTCATACACCTCCTTGTCATTCTCTATGTATTGTTCTCCCCTTTTTTCAATTTCATCACTTATTCCTTCACTGCTGTTTTCCTCCTGATGTGGCTGTGGAGCAGCTTTGGTTGAGTCTTGGCTTTACTCGCTGTCATTTTCATTCTGTCTCTCAGCTTCCCTCACTCTGAGGTACTCATTTCTGGCCTTCTGGTATCTCTCCCTGCTGTCCGGTGTTCTGTTATTTCTGTAGTTTCTCCGTGTTCTTTTACTCAGTTGCTTCGCTACCTTGCATTCATGGTTGAACCATGGGTTTTTCAGTTTTTTTCGTTTTTCTCCTTGTGGACCGGGATAAACCTGTCTGCAGCTTCCTGGCACTTCTGGGTGACAAAATCCCTCATGTTATCTTGAGATGATTTCGGGGCTTTTAGTGTCCCTGCGGCCCGGTCCTCGACCAGGCCTCCACCCCCAGGAAGCAGCCCGTGACAGCTGACTAACACCCAGGTACCTATTTTATTGCTAGGTAACAGGGGCATAGGGTAAAAGAAACTCTGCCCATTGTTTCTCGCCGGCGCCTGGGATCGAACCCAGGACCAAAGGATCACAAGTCCCGCGTGCTGTCAGCTCGGCCGACCGGCTCCCTGCACATTCTTGAACACTGTCCTGCACATTGTTGTCTCTAAGTTCTGTTTCCCATGGTATTCCCCTTAGGAAGTTCCTCATCTCATCATATTTTCCTCTTTGGTAATTCCTCTTCGGTAGTGTTGTGCTTTGTGGTGTCGTCCTATACTATGGTGGTGTGCGAGCCAGGAGTAATTTCACCAGTAATCGGGCTGCATGCACCTAGGGTTACCGTCCCTAGGTGGCCTCTAAGTACTGCCCTTGAAGCTTCCCCTCAAACAGTCTTCATCGACCTAGCAGCAGCTTTTGATACAGCAAACAGAGAAATCATACTGGAACAGCTTGCCGAGCTGGGAATACAAGGAAAATTACTGAAATGGATAAAGGGCTATTTGTCTAATCGAACAGCATATGTTTTGTTTAATGGTGTTAAAAGCACAGAGAGCAAACACTTTGAACTGGGAACTCCACAAGGAGGGGTCCTCAGCCCCTTGTTGTTCAACGTTCTGATGCATAAACTTATTAAAGATCTTCCAACTAATAATGAAGACACTGTCATTTGTTATGCTGATGATATATGTTTACAGGCTGCCTCCGAGCCTAGAATGCAAGTTCTGCTCGATGCTTTTGCTACTAGAGCTGAGGAATGTGGCCTCCTTATCTCTGTACAGAAAACTCGTGCCCTCATTCCATGTGGTATTCCACCACCCAATTATCATATAGATGGGCGAGCACTTGAGAACTGCGAGTCTTACAGATACCTTGGTGTCCCCATTAACGACCCTGGGTACCTTTCTTCTCTCAAGAGGAGACTGTGGGAGAGATTAAAGCCCTTGCGGGTCCTTGTTGGTGTCAATCATGGAATTAACGTGAGACTTGCTAGAATGTTTTATGTATCATTTATACGCTCTGTGATTGACTACAATGCTCTACATCTCACACTGTATACTGACAAAGAGCTGAAATCTCTTGAAACCTTGCAAAATGAAGCTATGCGTCTCATCCTTGGGGCTCCAAAGTCCACGAGAATAGTTAATATGAGAGCAGAGTTAAAATTACCTACCATAAGTGAGAGAATTTTGTCTATTAGCACAGTTTTCGGCGTGAAGGCATTGAGTAGATCTAGGCAACACATGAAGTTTCAAGCTAAACTTTCTAATATGCTGCACTCACCTGAGGTCTATAGAAGAAGAACGAAATCTGATTATGTATATTGGTTCTACAAGGTAGCCAACTCCATCAAAATATTAAATATGTACCCAACTCAACTAATGATTAATCAACCAATTACTCCATGGGATAACTGGGATTTATCAGTTGATTTTGTAAATGCGCCCAAGAAAGATAGTGTGCACTCTACATTATTAAAACAGTTAACACTGAAAAGCATCACTGAAAGTACTCAGAGTATGGGTAACGATGTGTATCAGTGCTATACCGACGGCTCTGTAGAAGAAGGTGGACGATGTACCGGATGTGCATGTAATATATTTGAACAATCTACTCTCGTACATACAGCAATGAAGCGCGTCAATGACTGGGCAAGTACAACTCAAACCGAACTTGCAGGCATATACCTTGCCACTGAATTTTTAAAAGACAAAGGCAGTGGACTTATATACTGTGACTCGCAGAGTGCACTCCTGGCATTGAACGCACATATTAGTGACACCCAGAAAATAGTCAGTGATATTCGAATGAATGTTTTAGCTGCTAAAGAAAACAGATTTGAAATTAAATTCCTATGGATACCATCACATGTTGGCATCTCAAGGCATGACACTGTTGATATGCTTGCAAAGACAGCCTGTAGAAAACCAGTGGTAGAAATTGATATGGGTATTTCATTAGCAGTGACAAAGAGAATACTTAAACAAATATCTAATGAAGATCTCACCGACCTAACAAATTCACAAAGACCTGAAAGTTGTAGCATTAAATATTATGATAGATATCGTGAGGAAACATTCACATATGGGACTAATAGAACAAGAACCCGGCAATGTGATGTTATAGTGGCCAGAATACGCCTGGGATATAGACGTATCTGGCAGCTTTCTCAAAACCCAAATGTCGAGTACACAATGTGTCAACTTTGTGAAAGAGAAAACATGCACTCTCTTGAACATTATATTGTAGAATGTCCCATACTGGCTGACTTTCGCCCTCCTGGGCTAAGGTATGCTGAACTGTGTAATTACTATATGAGTACTGGAACACTTGATGATATATTGGACTTGTATCCAAGATTGACCATGTAATAGATTAATTATACAATGTATATGATGTAACTATATAACCTGAGCTTGTAAAAGCACCCTAATCACCTTCAGTGATTAAGTGCTTAATTGCACACTAGTTTCTTTATCAGCTATCTCACCCTGTCAGAGTAAATGAGATAAATGTCTGTGAATGCATGTGTGTATATATGTATATGTGTGTGTATGTGTATGTATGGGTATAAAGTATATATGGAAGCTGATCAGAATTACATTTCACCTTTGTAAATGTACATTAATGACACTGTGTAGATGACACATCGAACACTTTATGTAAGGCATACATAAATCTGTGTATCTATGTATTTACGTATATAGGTTAGCTTAGCATTTTTAAAGCACCGACTCACCTTCAGTGGTTGATTGTTCAATAAACCCTTGAAATATATGTTTAACACATCTCTAACCCTGTCCACGGAGGACAGAAGAAAATGTATATATGCTGGTTAGCATTGTAAATGTGTGGCCACGTCTGTGGTAGAAAACAAAAAAAAAAAAAAAAAACTGTGGCTTGGGGCTATCATCCACAAGTTGCTTGGGGCTACCTCCCCTGAGGTCTTTTACTGCTCGGTAATTGCCCGCCCTTGGAGTCAGCTCTCTTTTTTATCTTCTCTGTTTACTGTGGCCCCTTCGGTTCAAGATTACTTTGCGAAGTCTCTTTTCCTGTTGGCATTGGCCTCTGGGAGGTCGGGTTGGGGAGTTTCTGCTATTTTGGTCTTGGTGGTAGGTTTGTTTCTTTGCAGCGTCTACTTTTCTGGCGAAGAATGAGTTTGCTGCTTTCCAGAGGGGTCGTTGGGTTGTTGATGCTTGGTTGGTTCGGCCAGGGGTGCATCATGTGTTGTGTTCGGTTGCGGCTCTTCTCAGTTACCTGTCCGCTACGGCCTCGGTGGCCGGGGACGCACTTTGGGTTGACTCGGTTTCCCTTCTTCCCTGTTCCAGGGCTCGGCTCGCCCAGGTTGTCTGCAGGGCTATTCGGTCCAACCAGTCTGTGGTCTATCCTCATGCCCATGACGTTCGTAAGTCTGCTGTTTTGGCTGCCATCTTCGGTAACATATCTTCGGCTGACATTCGGGCACGGGGATTTTGAAGGTCGAGCAGGGTCCTAGCCACTAGATACCTTGTGAATGTTCCTGGCCCTAGTTGGGCATGTGTCGGATTGGGTCGGCGGTTGCAGCCAGTTGTCTCGACTTCGAGTTGAGGAGCGAGTGGCGACCACCTTCCGGGTATGTCCCTCTTGTTTTTAACTTTGGTTAAGTAGCTCTGAGAAGCCGAAGGGGCTCTCCCCAGAAAACCAGAGTTGAATGTATTGAAACACCATTTTCTGGGTGAGACCCCGGAGGCTCCCTGGCAACCCTCCCTCTCTCCTGTCGGCCCTTTCGTTTTTTTTTAATATCCAGCCTCAGAACTATCGGGTTGGATAGCCGGCACGGCACGGGGTTTGGGGGCTCCCCCTTCCCCCTTCAGGGGAGGGGGGAGCTGTGCAGACAACAGCATGGTAACGGTTGTGACATCATGCTCGTTTGCTTGTTTTTCATTTGGGGAGCTCTGTCCAACAGTTCGGCTTTCAGTAGCAATATTTTAACCAGATAGGGTTTGTTTTGGGGCGCCTACCTTTCTGGGTGCCTGACCCGGTCGATGGCAGACATAGAATGCTTCCAACCACACGGGGGTTTCTATAGGCCATTGCTCCTCGTGCCTCTCTGATGGAGCCAGGTTCTTGCTCAAGGTTCCCAGTGAGCCTAGAACTCCATTCACTTGACTGATGCCAGGGTCTAATACATTCATATCAACCCGGATAGCTCTGGGGAGTCTCTAGATCTCACCCAGAAAATCTAAAAATGGCGTTTCATTGCATTCAACGCTGGTTTTTTGATGAGGCAAATTAATTCAGTGCTGTATGAACAGAACAGAAAATGAAAATGAGAAATTGCTGTGTAGTTTAATAAATTTTATTAATGAGGAACATGTAACATCATACATAGAAACTGAATGCAACATCAGCAGTTCCTGTGGTGCAGTGGTAAAACCCTTGCCCAGTGCTTTGTGTGCGATTTAAACTGGATTCGTATTCTGGCCTGGGAGAATTGACTAGGCGCCAATCCTTAAGTGTAGCCTCTGTTCACTCAGCAGTGAGTGGATACCTGGTTAAATGATTTGGCAGGTCGTCTGGCACGTCCAAGAGCATCCCAGACGCGGCCTTAATCGACCAAGCTACGACATGGTATAAGAATTGCAATCAGAAATTCTACTGAATTTACTTGGATCCTGCAGCCTCTCCGAGACACAAACCAGGATTTAACACAGTGTGTAATGAAGAAGAGGTAGAACGGCCTATTGACATATCTTGAGTGCATGGGGGAATTGTGTAAAATCCTGGTTTGTGTCTCGGAGTGGCTGCAGGATCCAAGTTTATTCAGTAGAATTTCTGGTTGCAATTCTTATACCATGTCGTAGCTCAGTCGATTAAGGCAGCGTCTGGGATGCTCTCGGACGTCGGTTCGAATCCTCGTCACGGCTCTTGTGGATTTGTTCATAATGTTGTGTATGTTATTATAAATTAGCATACTGTGCAAATATATAATAATATTAATTTTAATTATATTAATATTATTATAATTATTATAATAATAATAGTTGTATTTAATAATTATCACTCTTCCTTCTGCTTGGTCTTGAAGGAAGCCGGCCTCGGGTGAAGGGGGGCTGTGACGATCTCTGTCTGGAACCCGTAGGTGCGGGACCGGGACGTCCACCTCCTGGGGCTCTTGCGGCCCCAGGCTCTGCTTCAGGAGGCTGGAGTCGTTCATACTCCTGATGGGGTGGTTCTTCTCCGGCCCCGACCACGGCGGTCTCCGGGTTTGGAGTCCCTGTGCCTTTTTTCACCAACTTGGAGGTCAACTCCGGAGCTCACAGTTCCAGCGACAGCGCTGGAACCAATCATATTGGCGTTTGCCTTTCATTGGAGACTTTCGACGCCGTGGAGAAAGGGGGAAGGGGACCTGCTGCTTGAGTAACAGCTTCTCCTCCGTATCAACCTACCCTGGCTTTGCGCCCTGGAGAGGCCACTCCAGACCGACAACCAGAGCGCAACTCCATAGTCTCCTGAGACCTATGGATGCCTACTACAACTACTACTGTGCGTATTTAAGCATTGGTTAAATTAGATTAGGTGTTTTGGTTTTGCTGGCGATTATTTGTATTTGTAGTACGTGGGTGAAGCATTTACCAACCCATCCTCGACTTAAGTCCATTACATCCAGCGGTTGACCCCACAGACGCATTCATAAATTTTTACATGCTGTTCACTCAAAACAGGAATTTTCTCTAATATTAATATTATATTAGCATATTGTGCATATATAGGCATAGGTTAGATTAGGTTAGGTATTTAGGTTCTGTTGGTGATCATTTGCAATTGTAGTACATGGGTAAAGCATTTACACAACACGTCCTCGACTCAATTCCATTACATCCAGCCGTCGACCCCACAGACGCATTCATAAATTTTTACATGCTGTTTATTCAAAACAGGAATTCTGTTCATTCAAAACATAAAATAATATTATAATATATTAGCATATTGTGCATATATAGATTTAGGTTAGGTGTTTAGGTTCTGTTGGCGATTACTGTATTTGTATTTGTAGTACGTGGGTGAAGCATTTACAGCATTGTGGATCGAACAAACGTCGTTAGTGAAGCACTTGTTCCAGAAATATTCGAACGAAATCAGTTGTGAGTCGTGTGTAAACCGTTTTTCATTCATAAACAGAGGGTTTGGCGGGTGCATGGAATCACTTTGGGTCTTTGTTTGGAGGACGGGTTGATTTGCCAGCCCGTCCTCCAAACAAAGATCCAAAAGTGATTCCATGCACCCGCCAAACCCCCTGTTTATGAATGAAAAGCGGTTTACACACGACTCACAACTGCTGATGTTCGAACATATTCGGAACAAGTGCTTCACTGACGAATTTTGTTCGAACCACAACGCTATAAATGCTTCACCCACGTACTACAATACAAATAATCGCCAGCAGAACCTAAACACCTGACCTAACCTAACCTATGCCTATATATACACAATATGCCAATATATTGACATTTTCTCAAGTATAAATTAATACAGTCTCCGTGATGTAGTGGTAAGACACTCGCCTGGCGATACGCGAGCGCTATGTCATGGGTTCGTATCCTGGCCGGGGAGGATTTACTGGCGCAATTCCTTAACTGTAGCCTCTGTTTAACGCAACAGTAAAATGTGTACTTGGTTGTAAACAAACGATTGTTCGCGGCGGGGGATCGTATTCCAGGGACTTGCCCGAAACGCTACGCGTACTAGTGGCTGTACAAGAATGTAACAACTCTTGTATATATCTAATTAAAAAAAAAAAAAAAAAATATTAT